>OOFB01021584.1:2730-18054 GCA_900323305.1 Trachyrincus murrayi
ACGATGGGGGTGACAGCCTAGACATCCACCTTTGAAACTTTCCCCGTAGCGGCGTCTCCTCCAGGTGCACGCCACCACCACCACCACCACCACCCCCCCCCCCCCCACCCCCACCACCACCACCCCCCCCCCCCCCCCCCCCCCCCCCCCCCCCCCCCCCCCCCCCCCCCCCCCCCCCCCCCCCCCCCCCCCCCCCCCCCCCCCCCCCCCCCCCCCCCCACCCCCCCCACCTCCACCACCATCACCGCCACCACCTCCACCACCACCTCCACCAGCACCACCACCTCCACCACCACCAGCACCACCACCAGCACCACCACCTCCACCACTGCCACCACCACCTCCACCACCGCCACCACCACCTCCACCACCACCGCCGCATGGATTCGTTGGGCTTGATGCGGGGCTAAATGGCATTGTTACAACACGCCTCGGAGAAGTGTTGACAGGTCCATATGCTAATTTTAATGAATACAAGAGAGCTTTTTATTCACTTCAACTGAGCTGCAGGATTCTATCGAGCACCCGGGCTAGCAAATATAATTGCGGGCAAACTCAAATGAGCTCATTAGGCGATGTATTGAATTTACACATTATTTCCAGTAGTTAAGCTGAGTTATTTTCCCCCAGGACTCAATTACACACTCATTTGTGACTCAGGTAAATGGCTTGCCAGTGACTTCTTCAACTGCAGGATTGTAGTTACTGAATAATTTGTAAGAGAGTGCTTGTTCCGCTTGTACCCCTTCGTCTATTGACTTTCATTTGTGTGAGCAGTGCAAAAAGAAGGAAAAAAAACTAAAGAAAATGCTTTTCTTCTTCTGTGCACTTCATTTGACGAACTCATAACATCTCATTCACTCGTGAATTATGTCAATGCGCTTGTCGCGTGTCTCTGTTCTGTTCCATCGCCCTTGTTCTCCCGCGGAGAACCGTGTTGTTGTCCTACCGAAGAGATTACATCACTGAGAGTGCAGATGATTGACGCTGGCTAATGTTCTGAGTGCAAGTCTTTCCACCATGGAAACACAGAAGAAGGAAACCCAACCAAACTCTTATTGTCAGAAGACTGTCGTCGGTGAGTCCGGACTCTCAGGGCACCGAGGATCATCTGACCTCCTAAATGAAAGTGAACATTCATAGTCTGAGTCACCACTGGAACCATATGCTACTCGGGGGCCACAATGGAGATATTGTGCAAGGTAGGGCCACCATGTGGAAACTATGCGATCGAGGAGGAGTAACACTGAGGAAATTGGTGTTTGTTCGATTTGAAAATGCTCTGATTCTCTAGAAACTGCCAAGCGGTGCCTGAATGGGGAGCGTTTCCACAGTGTTTCCACAGAGCTCTGTGTAGGCGTGTGTCAGATGAACTAGACTCTGGCGTCTTGGCCACACTCCCAGGAGTGCACTGAGATACTGATTCAGGCAAATGTAATGTGAAGTTCAGTGCGTGTCAGTGCTGTGTCGGTATGTGGAATGTGTGATATAGTCCAGTCCGTAACCTAACTGTGATCTCTTTAATTGAATTAATCACGTAGTAAACTCTAGGAAGGTCTTGTACAATGCTGCTTCATGTGGATACATAGTGATCTTCTGGTGTCATAGATTGGATGCAGTGCATTTCATTTCTGCATTTAAAGCATAATTAAAGTTTGGTAGAGGTTTGGGTTATGTAGTTACCTTGCCATGATGTAACTCCAAATATTGGCGAGATATCTTCAATAGTTGCTCCGTAGATTCAAACTTGACAATCCAAAATAGTGTTTTGTTCTCTCCCCCATTGACTTACATTGCCTGGTGAAACAGGTCTCAAAGTCACACTTTTAGCACACAAATGAACGCGAACAAAGCGGATTCTGCCAATGTATAAAATAACAAAACCTGATTCAGCGTTTTTTGAAAATAACAATGTCAAATTTGTGTTGATTTTACTATTTGAATTAGGAAGATGAGCCGGTAGTTCCTCCAAGACTTCCGAATCACCGCGTTTGTTATAGGTATATTTTAGCAACACGTATAAAGTCCTCATGCTAACTGTTGTGTTTTTTAGCAACACGTATAAAGTCCTCATGCTAACTGTTGTGTTTTTAGCAACACGTATAAAGTCCTCATGCTAACTGTTGTGTTTTTAGCAACACGTATAAAGTCCTCATGCTAACTGTTGTGTTTTTAGTAACACGTATAAAGTCCTCATGCAAACTGTTGTGTTTTTAGCAACACGTATAAAGTCCTCATGCTAACTGTTGTGTTTTTAGCAATACGTATAAAGTCCTCATGCTAACTGTTGTGTTTTTAGCAACATGTATAAAGTCTGTTGTATTTTCATGCCGCCATCTTGGGCCCAGGGTACAGTGAAATGAGTTGTGTGTCGTTCGTGTGCACCTCCAGAGTGGGACATAATCGGCCTCAGGTACCGTGGGTCGTTCTGCACGTGCTCGGCTGTCTTCTCACCCCCTGGTTTGGCTGTAGGGGGGGTGACTGGGTCCTATCCTGCGCTGGCTCGGCCGCCGCTCGCCTCGTGGTCCAAACACATCCTCTGCACTGGACTGTAAATACCAGCAACAGCTGGTGGCGCCCGGGTTAGTCATGCGGAACAAATGACTGGCCTACATGGGAGGTGTACGTCGCGTCGCTAACCAAGTAGCGTCACAACGAGAGGAATCTGGGCCAAGTTACTTTGTGGAGCGCTGCACGATGATGTTCAAGAGGTCTCAGCAGATATTTGTTGTGATTTTGAAATTAAAAATAGAAAAGAAATGTAGATTTGGACATAGAGAGAATCATAATAATAATATAATTAATGTGTGTGTATATTTATAAAAGGAATATAAACACATTTCTGAGGAAATGGTCAATGTGTTAGAAGCAAAAACCTGTTAGATCTCCTCCGTCACCCCCCTCCGTCACCCCCCCCCTCCATCTCAGCTCACACTACCGGCGTACGGGACTCTGTTTGGGGAGATAGGAATTATCGACGTCACCTTTGAGCTCAGCGGTCCGCCTAGTGCTCGCTGTATCACACATAATGACATTCAGTTTAGCTCAGATCACATATACGATAGCATATTTGATACAGTTGTAAACCGGTATAGAATAAACCCGCCTAAGAGAATAAATCTCTTTATTTTTTCCCCTCTTTCTACCTCTCTCTAGTTTAAACACAATCTATTTTTCCAGTGTGAATCAGTTGTCAATCCGCTGCAAACGGAAGCGTTTGGATGTGAAAGCGAGGGGTGGAGAGAGGAGTAAAGATTATCTTCCGGGCCATTCCGCCGGCACCGCCGTGCGGCCGGGCCTGACGACTCTGTTAGATGACTGACAGGTGTCCTTTGAAATGCCGGCGAAGCGGCTTCTGTTCAGACTGTTGAAATGCATATTTTGGAGGCTCTTATCATAACGGCATGGATGGCCCAGATAGGTTGCGTTAATGCTGCAAATGACTCCAGAATTATTCATTGTCAGCTCAGAAGGGGAAGGGAACAGAGGGGGAGGCGGGGGGGAGGTGAAGTTTGATTATTCCTCTCACACAATGGGCGGGGGGGAGCTTAATGATTCACGCCACCTTGGCAGCGCAGCGTGCCGACTTGAGGCGCTAGCGGGGGGTGACACGGGTCTGGCCAAGTGTTAGAGCAAGATCATGCGTCCGGGCCCCCATTTTAATTTCTAATACATTAATCTTCCCCTCGCAGATCCTCCATGAATATTCCAACCGCTCCTCCTCTTGTTGTCGGAGGAGCCGCTGTCTCGCTTTCATCCATTCAGGTGGTTTCATTCACTTGTGAAAAGCCCCCCGCTAAATGGACCCGATCACTCAATGACAACGCTGGCGCACAATGGAGCCCGGTACCACCCCCCCACACCCCCGCACCCCCACCCCCCACCCCTATTCTCCTTTCAGCCACTGATAGACAAACCTGACACCTGCTCCCAGGGGAGACCCATCCACCGCTCCTAGAGAGACTTCCTTTACTTTATCAGCCCATGAAGGGTTGTCACAGGTGACTCTCGGAGGTGTGGGAGGGCTGGGGGGGAGGCGGCGGGTGGAGGTAGGGGGGAGCTCTCCCTGACCTGCCCCCGGCCAGGCGAGGCACCGACGCGCGACAGCGGTACCACCGCGGGGCGGATTAAGGTGGCTTAGATGCTGTCATACACGCAGGCGGCTGGCGCTTCTTAAGGAATGTTAAGCCTTTGTTCTTCTCCTGTTAATTAGCATTGTCTTAAGTTCATTAGACCACCAGCATGTTGTCGCTAACGAGCCGCCGTGGACCACCTACAGCGACCCCCGCTTTGTGTGCTGTGACCTGACAGCGTCTCCCGGGTTCCTCCGGGTGTCATTACATGTTTTTTTTAAGACAAGGGATGTGCGGGTGCATGCAACACCCGTCCCTACAGATGTGTAATAATAGCCCTGTTTCTAAATGATAATCTTTTAGCTAACAGAACATGTGATGTGTCTGACAGACTAATATTTACATGTCTTCTGTGCATTTATATTTCCCCTCGGCTCCGCTGGTTGCTAGGTGTTCTCAGTAGCTTCAAGTAGCACGCGGTCTACAAAAGTTTGTCCTCTCGCTTTCCCTCTCTTTCCCTCTCTTTCCCTCTCTCTCCCTCTCTTTCCTCCCGGCTGCCGAGGGAATACATTAGGACGGCGTGCTTGTGCCTAATCCAAACGAGCACATCAGTCAACCCTCCCGTTTCCACGGCGAAACGAGACTCACAGGGGCCCGCGTTGTGGGGCCGCTCCGCAGGAACACGTAACTCAACACAGGCAACACCTTTACGGTGGGAACCTTAAATGTGCGTTTGGCATATATGGATATTAGGACGCCAAGCCCTGTGATGGCGATGGGCTGCCAGTTATAATTATCATATCTGATTTGGGCTCAAAGGGGGGGGGGGGTGTAAATGTGGAGCGCTGGGAGAGTGGCGATATTTTAATGGAGAGGAGACAGCCCTTTCCCTCAAGGAACATCTCCACTGACACCGGCTGCTGGATTTATACTTACTGTTTTGTATGAATATGGAGATGAATACAGGTGCTCCTGTGTCGTAAAATTAGTTTAGCTCTTGCAAATTGCAATTACAAGATGTTGAAGGGGAATGGTGTGTCTTTGCCTTTTCACAAGGCAAAGAAAATGTGAGTAAATGAGAAAAAATTCTGGATTTAAAATGAACATAATAAGGTGTAATTCTGTCCTCTACAACCCCCCTAGCCCCGGCTTGGCAGCGCTGCCTATTTGTTCTGGCGGCGGCTAACCAGCTATAGGCACACTTTCTCCACGCTCGTCAGACACGGGAGGAAACACACAAGAAATAAAGTGTGAAACATCGTCTCCCTCTTCAAGGGTGAGGACTTGGGGAAGGGCATCCAAAAAATTAACTCTGCTTTCCTTTGGGGTGTTGGGGGCGTTGTTGGAGGCATGTGGTAGCCATTGTTGAGTAGAGGTCAGTCAAGAACGTAGTAATACGTTGATCCTGACTGTTGGAGGTGGTGGAGGAGGAGGTGGTGGTGGTAGTGGTGGGGTAGGAGGTGGTGGTGGTGGAGGAGGTGGTGGTGGTGGAGGTGGTGCTGAAGGAGGTGGTGGTGGAGGAGGTGGTGGTGGTGTTCACTCATTCCCTCTGGTCGTCAGTTGCTAGGTGTCCATGTCTTGTATTCCTGTAGGCTTATTTATTATTTTACCTTCTTATAGTTGTATTTCTCGATCTCTTTAAATTATCGCTTTTTGTTGTCTTTTATTGATTGTCTTTTCAATGTGATTATGTGACTCCCTGCCTATGTAAAGCACGCTGAATGGTCTTTGTGTTTGAAGGCCGCTTTATAAATAACCTCACCTTGCCTTACCTACAGGCCACTGTAAGAGTTGCAGTGTAATCGTCAAAACAAGCTAGATAGATTCTCTACACCTGTTAAAACTTCAGCAGGTATATATAGAATATTTATACATCTCTGTAGTCCACCTGCGTGGCTTTGCAGACGCCCTCAATATCCTTAGCATTTCAGCGCTAGTCTGAAAAACAAACTGATTTATAACAAGCTAGCAGCAGCGGCTGCGTGTACCTGGGCATCGCCATCGTCCCCGTCAGCCAATCATAGAGGCTCTGGTGTTGAGACGACGCATTAATTGACCATGTTAACCTGTCCTCCTGAAATATTTATAATGCTAAATATATATAATTAGGCAGCGTGGGGTTCTGGTGGGGAGAGTGGAGAAGGTTTGGTTAGCTTTGATGCTCAGCGGCTGCTTCGCCATTATGTGACGAGAAGACCAAGCAGGCCGCTAAGGGAATTCTGAATCACTCCCAGTCATGAAGTGTGTGTGTGTGTGTGTGTGTGGTAGCACCTGCAAGAGGCTAGTGCTACAGAGCAGTATGAATGACGTCATCCACGTGCTTTTGTATCCTTAAGCGGTTATTAATTGGCTATTAATTGGTTTGTAGGAAAGACATGAATAACTGTGACAAATGGTGTCAAGCACCCGATTCAGTGAGCACAGGGGGTGGTGATGATGATGATGATGATGGTGGTGGTGATGATGATGGTGATGATGATGATGGTGGTGATGATGATGATGGTGGTGATGATGATGCTGGTGGTGATGATGGTGAGTTCTGAGGTTTTTTCTCCCCCTGCCAGTGTGTAACGGATAGTCTTCCCAGCACTCAAAGTTCAATATAAGGCACGAGACTTTCATCATGAAGCCCTTGATAAGGGCATCTCTGAAAACACCTCCGCCGGAGGAGACATGAACATGGAGGGAGAAACCTCCTGCCAGGATGTTACCACTCAGAGAACACCGTGTCCCACAGTCCATCACGGCCTGGCGTATAAGAACATAACAAATACATCACAATAAAAGCATTAATAAATAATATTTGATAACAACCGCAAAAAAGATTAGTCTAATTTAGGTGCAAATTGTGGGCCATTGTGACATATATTGTGAATGAGACATCATGTCCGCCGTGATAAAACCACAGCAACGGTAAATAATAGCCGGTCTCCATCTGACATGTGTCATGCTGGTGGAGACAGACGGGGGAATGACTTCTCTATCGGCCCCGGCTGTGTCAGCGACGGCGCGATGCAAATAGGAGATACTATCTGCGGTGTGGTGAATGACATTACGCCACAGAATCTAATGTCATTAAAAAAAAAGAGAAAAGGAGAAAAGGAGGCCGGGTGTTAGCGCGGACCCGCGGTGCAGAGCTAGCGACAGGGGCCGTTTGACTGACACGCAGATTAAGTGCAGTGACAGGAAGCACAATAAAGTCATCAGAGGATGTGACACGTCAGTTAAGGAGGACAGGAGGATGAATTGTCACTCTCTGTCAGAGTCCATCCACTGCCTTATCCGTGATGTCCCACACACCACCGTGGGAACGTGGAGACGGCGGCCGCGTTCCTTGCCAAATATCCCATTGAGAGAGAGAGAGGAATACCCACTCTGCTCGGAGGCTGAGGGGGCCTCGAACACACGCTGGAGAGGATGCTTTGTGGTTGAACAATAGATTTTATCGAGGGTATATAGGAGCATTATATTTGGATTTGGATTTTGGATTTATTTAGCTACAATTATTTGTCATATAATGTATGTGTTTTGGGTTTTCTGTTGTTTTGATAATCTGGTACCATGTGTGCCTTATAGTTCCTTGAGTATTGTTTTAGAATTATTTTGTAAGAAAAAGAAAAGGAATGGAAGGAAAGTAATGATGGTATTGTATTGTATTTATCAGAGATACCACGGTGAATAATCACAAGTAGATTCTTAAGTAGAATAAAATCTAAATCAAAGGAGTCAATTTAATTCTTGCTCTCTATCGATATTTAATAATTTAAAAAAATACAAAATCTTACACCATTCAGAAAAAAGACAGACGTAGAAATAATAATAATAATAATAATAATAATAATGCAGTTCAGTAAATCCCTAGCAGTTTGACTTAGGCTACACAGAGTGGCCAAAAGATGGCAATGTTGCAGTGCTGAATTCCAACTGAATCTCCTGCTGACTGACCATCCGTTGTGGAGCCTAGCAAACCGCCCTCTCAACCTGCCACAAATCTGTCATCTTCACACAGAACAGCTGCTGTTGATGGACCGCTAAAGTTACACCACAGAAGTTGATTAACTTGAGGGAGTCCAGTTTGTGTTCAGACCTCAGAGTGAAGTTGAGTGGATGAAGAAGAGGAGGCTGAAGGCAGTGGATTGACCACTTTATTGTCTTTATTGTCTTTGTCTTTATTGTCTTTATTCTCTGTTTTGTTTTTTTGATGTGTAGATTTTTGATGGTCGTATTTGTTCTCTATCCATATCCAATCTTTAACTTTAAACAACTTTAAAATGACTGAGAACTTATTCAACACCATCAACTTATATTAGAGAAAACATTTCACCTTGGGCCCGTGCTATTTCCCTTATGTTATATAAAAGAGCATGTATGTTATTATGTCAAGGACAACCATTTCTGAACAATACATCAATTCATGAATTGCACGACTGTATCCTCTCTGGCTCCCGGCATTAAAATCAAAATGCCATCGCATTAATGCTCACGGTGGCGATGATCTAAAAACTAAACTTACGTGAGCGAACAGACTCAAGTCTTTTATTTTTTCCTTGAGTGTTTCAGGGCAATTACAGACAGTGGGATTGTGATGCGTTTTAGTGCAGCCAAATGGACACTCAGCAGGCAAGCAATTGGGCAGCCATTACGGGACTAAAATACCTGAAAATGCGCCTCTCTAAATGGATTATGGAGCTGTGTTTTACAGTGAAAGGGTTAACAGACCACTCTCAACAAAATGACATCCCTCTTGGATGGTTGCAGAAGAAGAAACCACTAAGACGTTCATTATTGACAAATCCACGAAGGGTGTTTAGAAAGAACCGGAACAACACAAACTTTCTGTTTATGTTGTTTTTAAAGAAGCCGGGATGTAGCTCTCTTCCATGTCAACTTTTGCTGTTTTTTATTTATTTTTTGTGTTAATAAAGTCCATCTTTATCTTATCGGCCGGAACAGGCGCGTTGCTGTGAATCTGTCATCGTTCAGAGTCCCCAGACAGCTCCTTCTCTTAGGGGACTCCCCTGAGGGCTGCAGGACGGTGCTGCGGGACACACGGCGCTGTGTGTCCTATACACTCTCCACACACGCATGTAGCTGACACCCACGCGCCCACTCATCTTCATAGGAAACAAGCTCCCACTTTCACTGTCTCTGTGTGTGTGTGTGTGTGTGTGTGTGTGTGTGTGTGTGTGTGTGTGTATATATATGTGTGTGTGTATATATACAGTATATATATATATATATATAGTGATTTTGTTGGTCGTTTTGCCCCATTTTGTTCTGTGTGTGTTTATTGTTTACTGTTAAAGAGCCACGTTGTGTTAAATATGGCCCGATAGTGGAACGAGATAAGCACTCAGTTTGTTTTAAACTGCCGTGTCTCCAGGGATGGGGGATGCATTCTACAATAGGCTTGGATGTTTTCCTGCTTAAGGTCATTACATGTGAAGAACACAGGAGCTGAATGCTGGGCGAGTCTCAGGTCCTCTTCGCCTCGGGCACCGCGTTGCTCCGTGGGTCTTGTGTTACTGTCCGTGTGCTGGCAGGCGTTCCAATAAAAGCCACTGAGAAACGGAGCAAAAATATTTATCTTTGGTCAAATTGTTTTTTCTCCCTCCACATATTATGTTTTATTTTATTTAATGTAATGTTTTTGTTTTTATTTATTTCCGCAGGGTTACATTTTGATGATTTCATATTTTTCATATTTTTTTCATTATTATTTTACTGTGTGCATTTTTAGAGATATTTTTTCAGTGATATTTATTAATTTGTTACTACTAACCTCCTCACTTTAACTGCACAGACAAAGAACCTTCTCAGTTGGCCATTAGTGCTTTTAATGAGGCGAGTGTTTTTATTTTATAAATATGACCAATCGCTATGACTCTGATCCGAGGAGTAACGTAGAAATCCTCCAGATTGTGAGCAGTGATGTTCTGGACCTAATCCCACATGCCCCTTCCAGGGCACCTTCCTCACGCCAGTCACATTTTCTAATTAGCTTTCCCTGTGGAGGAAGAAGATGGATTATATTTTAATATCTGGGGGCCTAAAATTAGTTTATATTTTAGCGAGTTAGCACTTCTCAGAAGTTGATTTACTCTTGAAGCTGTAAAAACCTGTGTGCTTGCAATTAATCATTCTCCGGTCTTGTTCTCGCACAGGCGAGGAAAAAAGGAGAGTAGCTAGCGGTGTCACCGGGCGGATCACAATAGGTAAACACCTAATTTACACTATTTAGAAATCACCTCCCTAGTATTGTACTACGCATGACACTTGGTCCTTTTAATTGTGCTGTCTTGCTGCGGTTATTAATTACATTACACTTTTTCTTTTTTTTCAACAAAGCGACATCGTGTCTAACTAATCATCGACCGAGAATGATTAAAGACACACACGTGCGTGTGCTTTTTTATTATTTTTCCTCGTCAGCTGTGTGTTCATGTGTTCATTCATGCTACATGACACAGCTACATGACACCGTTTTTTCCCCCCAGTGGTCAAGGAGTCGGTTCACCATTATCCGATTACCAGCGTCCTGAGAGTCTTTCAGACGCCCATCCATCAACACTGAAAGAGAGAGAGAGAGAGAGAGCGAGAGAGAGAGAGAGAGAGAGAGAGAGAGAGAGATTGTACAGTCTTCACTGTTTGCCTTTTATTTAGACATGCATTACCCTGTACGTGTTGTACATGTGTATGAAATATGCCCTTTGATTGAACATTTATATTTAGATCTCTATATTTTTTTACAACTCAGACATGACTTCATAAAGACCAAACATATATTTATATAATAAATATATAATATATCCAAAAAATATAATCAATATTTTTTAATCTAGCTTTTGACAAATGTATCTCATAATTCTCCAATAAATTAAATCTATTTTAAATGCTGACACCTTACAGATTCACGCTAAATGAATACCTCGCCGTGCTACCTAACCGCCATGCTACCCAACCGCCGTGCTGCCTAACCGCCGTGCTGCCTAACCGCCGTGCTACCTAACTGTTGTGCTACCTAACCGCCGTGCTACCTAACCGCCGTGCTACCTAACTGCCATGCTACTACGCAGTTTGCGTGACATAATAAAGTAAAATAAAAAAATCCTGGGTCACCAGCCCCGCCCATCAGCTACTCGTGTGCGGAGATCGTCTGCTAAGCTTGGATCTGCCAGAGCTTTGGAGTGCTGTGGGGGGGTGTGTGTGTGTGTGTGTGTGTGTAGGGGGGGGTGTGTTGGCGGAGGAGGAGGTGGTGGTGGTGGTTGTGTTGAGGGGAGGTGGTGGTCATCAGTGACTCCCTCTCCCAGGGAGACGAGCAGCGGCAGCCAATATGATATGCGGGGCCCGGCCCCTGGGTCTGGGTGGAGGTGGGCCGGGTCCACCCGGTATCCTGGCTTCATTAATCATACCGCCAAGGCTTACCGGCAAACCCTCTCGCCGCCCTCTCCTAGACAACCCCTCGGATTACACAGAGCCAGCGAAATGTCAGCCCAAATCTGAGTCTTGATGCAGATAATCATTTCAATAATATTTCTCCATTTGTGGCCCGGACCCCGAGGGAATAGGGCTTCTCCCACTGTCAGGTAGCGTAAGACGTTGGAGGGATACTTGTGTTGGAGCCAGATGTCTTGCTGAACACGCAGGCCTGAGCTGAGCATGCTCAGTTTAATTCAGTTGAAGAAGCCAGGTGTGCTTTCTGTATATTTACCTGGTCCAGCTCCTCCTCTCTGGAGTTCTGTATTCATTCTGACGACTATGAAGACAAATAGTCAGTTGATAAAGATAGCAGATGGATGAAACTAAGTTAGTAAAACCTATTTAATAAGAAAAGTTGCCATATTCTTAATATTCATAAGTAGTCATGTTCATATTTTTTTCAAATGTGAATGTAAAACTAGTATTTACAGCAAAGCAATAAATTATGATGGGGGTCATGTGTGAGCGTTCTAGTGTTCTAGCCAGGTATGCGTGTGTGTTTTAGCCAGGTATGAGCGTTCTAGCCAGGTATGAGCGTGTGAACGTTCTAGCGTTTTAGCCAGGTATGAGCGTGTGAGCGTTCTAGTCAGGTATGAGCGTGTGAACGTTCCAGCGTTTTAGCCAGGTATGAGCATGTGAGCGTTCTAGCCAGGTATGAGCGTGTGAGCGTTCTAGCCAGGTATGAGCGTGTGAGCGTTCTAGCCAGGTTACACGAGACAAAGTGTGGTGTGGGAGGAAACGTATTCATTACCACTAAGTTCAGCTTTCCCTTTAACGGCTGCATGCCGCAGCCCTGCAAGGTCTTCCTCTTCCCTGTGACTTATGGTGGCAGGGGGGTGGAGGGTGGAGGTATGGGGAGGGTGGGGGTGGTGGCAGTGGAGGTATATGGCATGGAGGATGTGGAGGGAGGGGGGGTGTGCGTTGAAAATGTCAATAGAAATAGTAAGTGTGAGAGGGAAGGCTTGCCTAATTAGTGCCCATTTAGATTTTATGAGAGCTGTGAGATGTGTTCCTGACAGAGAGCTCCTAGTTGCATATTGTCCTAGCCTGGGGGAACTGGAGGAACATTCACGATTTATCGTACCTATCATACCAGCATATTTCATTTGCCATTATGAGATGCCATCTCGCAGTGACGCCGCGTTATTTATTACAAATTAAATTGTGGAGCCTGGCTGGTTGAAGGAAGATTCAAACTACCATTCCTCTTATTAACTTGTTCATTATCTGTATCCAAGCGCTTCCTTCCTCTATATGTTCTCGTGTTAACAAATACATTAGGCCTGGAGTGAGTGCCATGTCGACCATGTTAAACCCTTCATTAGTTTTAATTGTTATATTTGTTGTTAGTTTTTCGTTCGTTGTTTCTTTTCTTTATTAACTCCTATGTAATAATAGTGTAAATGTTGTGGTACAGTAATGGTGTAATTATTGTGCTATAGAAATTATGTAATTTGTATATTAGAAATTTCACCTTCATAGCAGATGAGGAATGTCTTCACATCAGCATCATATTTCTCTGTAGCCTATTTGTCACCAGGTGATGTTCAAAAGTGTGCTTTCTGTTTCAATATCTATTATGACACAAATATCTTGCCTTTTAGGTTGAACCTTCTGCAGGTTTTAATGCCTTTTGTTTATTAGGTCATGTTTATTAACTATCTCAGTCAAAAACCCATGGATGCTATGCATTTATCCCAGTTTCACATTAATTTCCCGGGTCCATGAAGGCATTACGAGTTACATTTAAGTCGTGGTGTAGGTCAGTATTAAAATGCACTTCATACCCGGCCAGGGTGGAGATCGTCAGGGAATAGCCAGCCCCGGACTCCCATTACGGCGTATAAAAGTGTCAGCCACTTTAATTACATTCATGCCTTTACCTCAGTTCATTTTTACTACGGCCGCAATCTGATTACATGCTCATTCCTTAAGCCCCTGCCTTATCCTTCCTACCATGTCCACCATGTCCACCATATCTACCATGTCCACCATGTCCACCATATCTACCATGTCCACCAGGTCCACCATATCTACCATGTCCACCAGGTCCACCATATCTACCATGTCCACCATATCTACCATATTTATTAACCTAATCTCACGGCCTTCTTTCAGCTGATTGTGCTTCAGTACGTTAATCCGGATCGACTGATAATAGTCAGAGAAGACAGAACGTCTGAAGTTGGTGAATAGCCGGGACGTGAATATTGTGTGTGTTTTTCCACATCATGGTCTCTTGGTCCCATGGTGTGGATCACGGGCCAGTGTGTTGTTCTTCTGTTCCACCCACCAGGCTGAGCCTCCAAATATCAGTGCACCCCACAGAGAGGAGAGGAGCTCTCTCCCGCTCCTCCCTGGGACGCCGACGCACTAGAGGTCTATCGGAGGTGACATGAGAGGTGGTGGAGGAGATGGTGGTGGGTCAGAGGAGAGGGTTGTAGAGAAGGAGGTGGTGAGGGAGGACGAGGAGGTGGTGAGGGTGGGGGTGGTCGGGGGTCACGTTCACTGGTCAGACAGAAGAGGCGGTGTCACTTCCTGTTTCACGGGGAAGCTTCGTGACCTTCTGGGAGTGGAGATCCCCCCTCTCTCTCTCTCTCCATCTCCCTCTCTCTCTCTCTCTCTCGCTCTCTCTCTCTCCCTCTCTCTCTCTCCATCTCCCTCGCTCCCTCCCTCTCTCTCTCCATCTCCCTCTCTCTCTCCCTCCCTCTGTGTTGTTTATTCTTGGCCATGGATCAGCGGCTGGAATACGTCTACATCCTCTCAGCCAATTTCACACCGGGGAGGCGGTGCGGTGCGTGGGCGGCCGACACAAGCCGCTTGCCCCCACCCACGAGGCGATGGGGCACATCCCTCACTCGGGTCCGCTGTCTGCTGCTCCTCCTGGAGGTGTGGAGACGAGTGGAGGGCATTCTACTGCTCCACTGGTCCACGGAGCTAAGGCCCCCCTCCCCAGGGTCCACCACCCTCATCATCTCCATCCTGGGCCGGGCTGTGCTCTCCAACAGGGAAGAGGTGGTGGTGGTGACTGTAATTGTTTTCAGTGACAAACAATTTTCTGGAAATCCAGAAAAAGCATAATTTTTGTAAAATTATTATTATTTGCATTATTATTATTATTATGCTAATCGATCACTCTGTAATCAAAGTACCTTAAAAACAAACAAATGGAAAAAGGAAACGTGTGTGTTGTGGATTTGTGTTTTTTATAAACCCGACTGCAGATGAATGCAGAAATATCTAATTAGACTCTCGGCTGAAACGACGAGGGAATATAGTTGAGCTTAAAGTAATTGATAGGCACAGTAAGTGGACATAAAGTACTCAGGTGAATTATCAGAGAAGTCATTCATTATGGTTAATTATTTAATCGTGACAAGCACGTTTGCTATTAAAGCTATTTATGATGCACATTAAGGTCAAGCTTTTCCTAATGCTATAATTCAAGCGCACATCGGTCATTTCAAAGTAAACACAAACAATTCGGCGCGTCTCTAATTGGAAAACGAGGGCTTCTCCCCTAACGTGCGTCTCAATCTGGTTCCACATTAACAATCAAATTGTAATCTAACTTCAGTCAGTGATCACACTCCAGACTGCTGCACGGTGCTCCTGAACGCTGCCTCTTCACTTCATGCTCAATTGATCTAATTACATCTAGAGGATTCCTTCTTTCTCTTTCCTTCTGTCTTAACCCCCCCCCCCCCCCCCCCCCCCCCCCCCCCCCCCCCCCCCCCCCCCCCCCCCCCCCCCCCCCCCCCCCCCCCCCCCT
>OOFB01021596.1:3786-14400 GCA_900323305.1 Trachyrincus murrayi
CCTCTTCGTCCTATCAATTCCACTTAGTGAAGTCTGCCTGCTACCCACACACTGATCCTGACACCGCCTGTACATGGACATTTATAGTATATAGCAAGTGTGTGTGTAGGTGTGTGGGTCTGTGTGCGTGCGTGCGTGCGTGTGTGCGTGCACGTGAGTTTGTGTGTTTCAGAGTGGGTGAAGGATGGAGGTAATAATGACAGTGAAGAGTTATTATTCAACCAAAAAGCCATTTCAAATGAAATGACTTCCAGAATGACTTTCTGTGATGTGTTTGTTTTGTTCACTAAATCATGTGCTGATGGAAAAGAAACAAGGAACGGAAGATAAAGAAAATGAAAAAAAAAAAAAGAAATAGGTCGTTGGTCATTGGTGGAGACTTTGAGCCTTTTATCTGTGCATTCATTTTATAGTATGGGTGACCCAAGTGGGAATCGAACCCCCAACCCTGGAAGTTGGGGGTTCAATTGATCACACTGAATATTAAAGGTGTTGTAGGTAAGATTTAAGAGCTGTCAGCTATTAGTGAGTCAAATGCACTGTGAAATATCTGCTCCGGTTGACTGCACGCCTGCCTCTGTAGGAGCCCATTTAGATTTTAGACAACAAATCAGGGCATCTCTTCCCTGATTGGTTCAGGGAATCCATCTTGCCTGTCAATCACAGGTGCGTGAATGCAATGCCAGAGAAACGTAGGGGAGGGAGGGAACAGAGCGGGAGGGGACGTTTTTTGGTTGGTTGTTTCCAACAAAGTCAAGTTCCTGGTTGCCTGCCTTTCACTGCCCAGCTACGCTGATCTGCACATACACGATTGGACATCGTTTGGTGGGAGGGGCTTAGGGCAGGGGGACGATTTTTTTTTGCCTTCTGTTCTCTTCTCAAATTCTTGTCCGGTTAGTGCAATTCCCTCTAAATCTTGCCTACTGCTCCTTTAAGCCTCCGGACAGACAGACGGTGTGTCTTTTCATTGCACGCTAACATTATACATGTTATTTTCACATTCCAACCAGACGCTGTGTCTTTTCCAATCTTGCCGACTTCACTTTGTGACGTACGGTAACAAAAGGCTCACCGGTGGTTCTCCGGGCGGATGTGATATGTCCTTGTTGTTTGCACAAGCAGACGTTGAGGCGTGCAATCTGTTCACACCGACGCTAGATATATAGGTCACGTTGAAAAATAAATGCTACCAGCGAGGCAGCAACATCCGATCTGGGCAGACAATTGATTGAAGTGAGGAAATAGGCTAAATCTACTTTTCGGAAAAGTTCTTACTGGTGGAAAAGTGGAACTTTTCACTCGGAAAGACTGACTTGAAGTACAATCAACACAACATTTCTTTGATGCAATTTGGTGGATATGTGGTGCATGGGCTGTCATTGGGTACAATGAGAGGATGGAGAGTGAGGCAGCAGAAAGGTCACAGTGCATCCTCAGCTTGGTGCACTCTGAGCATGTGCAGAACATACCTAGCGACCAGGGGGCCACTATTGTACCCAATGTAGACGCATTTTACCCAACGCATGTTCCAATTCTCAAAAGTAGTAAAACGTAAAGGGTTTGTGTTTTAGTCTGCGTTCAGCCAGAAGGTGGTATGAGGCAGAATGTCAGTACCAATCACTTCCACACTCCTTGGCTTCTTAGTGCTGAGTGGCTCTAGTTTTATTTTAGAATAGAGAACACTGCAAATAGAAATGCATGTCAGTGTGGAATGGCAAGAGTTATATACGCTCTAAATATACGCTCCTGCTAACTAAAGTGTGTGCTGCATGCCTCATTTCATACACCATTTGGTTGTTGAGGGTTAAAACTAAATTGCATGAAGGAGCTTTCACTTTTGGCTTTTAGCTACAAGATGTATTTCGGACTATAGCATAACAAATCCGAAGACCTTCTAGCCTCGTTTTAAGAATATCTCTAGCCGCCCAGCGCTCGCACACACACACACACACACACACACACACACACACATTACACATTATACACCCTGCCTCTTGTGACCTCCACAGCGGAGGTTATCGTCCGCCTGCCAGCGTTAATGTACGAGGGAGCCGCTGGAAGCCACATGCCACGCTTGACTTGGGCTTCAAAATGCAACGACTAAGCGCAGGTTTTAAGGTTTGACGTGAAGCTATTCAGGCAGGAAGCACCGGCCGTCAGATTATTATAAACCTGACAAGCGTCCGCCTCAGCCTCCCCCTGTTTACCTGCTGAGTGGTTGGCTGGCTGCCTCCACATCGCTGGTGCTGAAGCTAAACTCTGTGTCTGCTACATTGTTAAGTGTGTCTGTGTGTGTCTGTGTGTGTGTTAAATCTAGAGAGGGCTTAATAGGGAAGGAGGTTCATATTGAGGAGGTCCTTGCTCCGCTGCCCACATATAAAAGGCAACGAGTCAATAGGATGACCTATTTACACACACACACACACACACAGACACACACACACAGCTGCAGACATTGCCAACGCGCATACATAACAATGTGTTGTCTTCGCTTCACAATCTTTATTTTTTCTTCGTTAATACAGTTTCACTCCGAAAAACTGTTTATTGAATTATTGAACTATTTCCTGCGGTTGTTTTGAAATAATGAAATGAACCAGACGATACAACCCTCACTGGAGACATCTGGCCGTGGCTATCTGTGCTTCTGGGGTCTCGCTAGAGCCAACGCCGCATACTTGGAAGAGTGGCAGAGAGGTGTTTCCAAATCCTCTGTTATTATTATTCTCCGTTAGGCGAGAGACTCTAGAGTAATATCCAGCTTCTTGGCGGAGATGTTGTCTTCTATTCTTTATTCTTCTGGCCATCAAGAAGAGCCCCCTGGACACCTGGGCAGCTGGACCCTAGCACTGCCCCCCCTCCTCCCCTCCTCTCCTCCTCTCCTCGTCTCCTCCTCCCCTCCTCTCCTCCTCTCCTCGTCTCCTCCTCCCCTCCCTCCCTCACAGATTGTCATGTTATACAAAATACCTTTGTTTATCGGTGCCGCTGTAGACTGTGCTGCCACTGTGACCTCAGCATCTGGGCACAGCTAATTTATGCGGCAACCATTGGGGGGATGTTGTGTGTGTGTGTGTGTGTGTGTCTGTGTGTGTGCGTGAATGCGTGTGCGTGTGTGTGTGTCTGTTTCTGTGTGTCTGGCTCACAGGCAGGCCCTGCTGTCCAGGACACGCAACAGTCTGTAAGCAAAACCCACATCCTCTAATCAGATCAGTCAGATGTGTAAGATGAGTGAAATACACAGACACACACGCACATGCATGCACACACACACACGCACACTCACACATGCACGCACACACGACGCATGCTTACATACATACACGCACACACACACACACACACACACACACACACACACACACACACATAGGGGACGAGTGGAAGACCGGGGACTTGGTGCCGTAGACGAGTTGAGGATGAGCCAAGCTGTATGGAAGAGGAACACAGCTAGAGCATGGAGCGTAGGGAGAAGAGAGGGCTGCAATCATTGCCTGCCAGCCAGCCAGTGTGAATATATAACTAGGAGCCTACACCTGCTTGTGACTGTGTGTGTGTGTGTGTGTGTGTGTGTGTGTGTGTGTGTGTGTGTGTGAACCAGCATGTCTGTGATTGTGCCTGCACACCACCTTTCATGTCCACGGAGATGAAAGTGAGCACCGTGGCAAAATAATCTCTACTTCCAAATCCATTTCAACTGGATGGCAACGTGATGTGCTGTAGTGTGTGTGTGTGTGTGTGTGTGTATGTGTGTGTGTGTTTTCTTTTGTACATGCGGCCAAGTGTACACATTTTTCAGATCTTGCGTGCACAATTAATCCGCCCGCCCACCTGGATGATGTGCGCATGTGTGTTGAAGCATTGCGTGTGTGTGTGTGTGTGTGTGTGTGTGTGTGTGTTTTGATGTATGAGTCAAACAGTGGGGAGGTGGGCCGCCCTGGCAGTGTCAGGGAACTGATTCATGCACGACTCTGCCACTGACCCATGGGATAGCACTGGGTGGGATGGCGAGGCAAGGCTGCAGACAGGGCGCAATCTATCAGGCTGCCTACGAGCCAGGCAGTTTAACACATACGCACGCACACACACACACACACACACACACACACACACACACACACACACACACACACACACACATATACATATATATGCACACAGATGACACACACACAACATATCAAGCCAATGTGCATTGAGAACACTACAAGAAACGTTTTTGTTGTGTTTTGGCTCCAGTTTTTTTATATAAGGTTTTGTATCTAACGAAAACGTGGAGCAGAAGAAACAGCCATAGGCCATGATGTTGTGTAATATAAACACCTCTAGCAGTGCAAGGAAGCCAATGGGTTCTTTTTCTTCATATTTACTCCAGTGGGAATGCTGGTTTGTTGGGTCCATGTCGAGGAGCACAGTGAGTTGTTTTATTTTGTTAAACAATGTTAGAATTGGGCTCGTTTTGTGGACTAATCGCCAGAGCCGTTTCCCTCTGCCTCCGTTTTATCTTCCAGCTATAAAAGATCAATCGGGAGGATTTGAACCAGATCCTTCAGATAAGGGTCTGTAAACACACAGTCTTCCAGGCCTATTTCAAATGGAGGGCCTCATCCACCCTAAGGCTTAGAATGAGCGTGCACGTGTGCATCCGTGTGTGTCTGTCTGTGTGTGTGTGTGTGTGTGTGTGTGTTGCAGTTTGCTTATTTCTGATCATTTGTGCGTCTGTGTTTACACATGAAAGGGTTATTGTGGTTGTGGTTCTCCATGTCTACGGAGGCGTAAGAATGTATGTCAGCCAACATAACATTTGCTTCAAATAGCGTCGGTTCAAATATTTAACGTCAGTGATGTAAACAGATATGATTTGGCTTCTAAAAGCAGGGCATCTATGTTTTCAAAGTCTACAAAAGAGAGAGACTGAAATTTTTTTGCTCGTCTCTGTGGCTCACTCTCGGTTACCCAGTTACCCACACGTATATTATTAATGTGTTTTGCAGTGCCGCGATCCATCCGAACCATCAGAGGAGATTTGAGTATGCCAGAGATGCCCCCCTGCTAGGGGTGATATCTCCCCTCTGACAAACCAACAGCCGAGCAGAGAGATTCAGGTTTCACGAGTGTTTTCTGTGAGGGAAAACCTGCATTTCCACTACAACCTCCGATTTTAGCCATATACTCACCGTGTGTTAAACAACCCCTAACCGCGCACCACTACTAACTAACCTTGTCAAGACAAAAACTGGTAATAGTCCTGGTCGGACTGTGCACTTGAAACTGAATGCCAGGTGTTCTTTCGGCATCTCGGAGCTGACACCATTGTGTGGGCGGGATGACGGTTTGCGTTGAGGAATTCTTAAGCACAAGTGACTCACATCACCCTGGTGCGGGGAAGAACACAAAAAATGGCTTTTAATTCACACGGTGAAATTGCGAATCCCACTCATATAGAAAAAGCATGCAGATGAACCGACACACACTGCGTCTTGGATACTCTGTTGTGACTTAAACACCTGTCTCCCCTGCAGATATGGTACATTATTACACTTGGATTCTTCTTGAATTGCATCATATAGTGCATATAATGCTAGCTTGGGATAATGTATGGTATTTAATATGCAATGTTTTTCATCACAGTATGCCAAAGGGAGGGCTGGTAAAGAAATTTAATCTGTTTGAATTCAGCTGGGCTGCCTCGCGTGTGTACGACATCTACTCCACAGATGAATAAATAAATGGACTAATCATCAGCTTTATTATAGAACTGGAATTGGCTTGGAGTATTTTCATTCTTTGTCACAAATATGTCTATAAATTGTCTCTGGGCTTCCATGTGATAGCTGTAAGAAGCATATGAAGTCAAATTATAGTTCTTGGGACGGCTCTGTGGCTCAACCCGCTTTTGTGCACCGCTAACCATATAAGCAATACACCTTGTAGCGACCCAGGTTCGATTGCGGTCTTTGGTCCCACCTTTCTGTCTATCTTCCCTGTCCTGTCCATAAAATGAAAATAGGAAATATATAAAAAGCACAATTCTTATTCAAATCCTCTATTCTCCTAATGTATTTTTCCCTTTTTGATATTAAGTGTTTCCATGTCCTCTCTGTTTTAACTTCTGTCCTATTTCCTTCCTCTGTATTTCCAGGTGTATGGTGCACTGACCCTGCCTGGGATAGGCTAGGAGTCAGATGACCGGGGCCATGATTGGCTCCCCTGGTCCTGGCGGGCGTGCCTTGGAGCCACGGCCGAGGCGGTGGCAATGGGTCGTGGCAACTCTTCTGGTGACGACAACCCTTTCGTTGCCACAAGACAGCCTGGCGTGCCCGCCTCGGTGCGAGTGCTCAGCCCAGCTGAGGTCCGTGTCCTGCCAGCGGCGTCGACTCACCGCCATCCCCGAGGGCATTCCCACAGAGACCCGCCTCCTGGACCTCAGCAGGAACCGACTCCGGGGCGTGCAGTCGGCGGACCTCGCGCCTTACCCCCACCTCGAAGAGGTGGACCTCAGTGAAAACCTCATCGTCACATTAGAGCCCAACGCCTTCGCCAATCTCCAGAACCTGAAGGTGCTGAAACTGAGGGGCAACCAGCTGAAGCTGGTGCCCATGGGGGCCTTCGCCAAGCTGGGAAACCTGACCAGCTTGGACCTGAGTGAGAACAAGATGGTGATTCTGCTAGACTACACCTTCCAGGATTTGAGGAATCTTAGACATCTGGAGGTCGGAGATAATGACCTTGTCTACATTTCCCACAAGGTAAAATCCTGTACCTGTTATCACTGCTTTGATAATTAAACAATATCGACTGCTCCCTAGGTAAACAGTGCATAATTGATCATACTCAAATTATATATTATCGTAATTCCAATATTGCCCCATGGTTGGTCTCTATGGTTACCAGACAGCCCCTTATTTAACGGCTCTCTGTATTCCTTGCAGGCGTTCTCAGGCCTGCTGGGTCTGGAGGACCTGATGATAGAACGCTGTAACTTGACGTCCATCTCCGGCCCCACGCTGTCCTACCTCCGCAGCCTGGTCACCCTGCGCCTGCGCCACCTCGGCATCGCTGCCGTGGAGGACCAGAATTTCCGCAAGCTGTCCAACCTGCGCGGCGTGGAGATCGACAACTGGCCGTACCTGGAGTACATCTCCCCCCAGAGCTTCCAGGGCTTGGACCTCCGATGGCTCTTCATCACCAACACTAACATCACGTCGGTGCCCTCCGCCTCCTTCAAGAACCTGGTGCACCTCACCCACCTCAACCTGTCGTACAACCCCATCACCACGCTGGAGCCCTGGGCCTTCAAGGACCTGCTAAGGCTGAAGGAGCTGATCATGGTGAGCACGGGGCTGATGACCGTGGAGCCCCACGCCCTGGGAGGCCTGCGACAGATACGAGTGCTCAACTTCTCCTCCAATGACCTGCAGACATTGGAGGAGGGCTCCTTCCACTCTGTCAACAGTCTGGAGACGCTCAGAGTGGACGGGAACCCCCTGCTGTGTGACTGCCGTCTGTTGTGGATCCTGCAGCGACGCAGGACCCTCAACTTTGACGGCAGGGTCCCGGTGTGCGCGGGGCCGGCGGAGGTGCAGGGGAACAGCCTCAGCACCTTCACCGACTCTGCGCTCTTTGATCACTTCACCTGCCAGAAGCCCAAGATCCGCAACCGCAAGATGCAGCAGGTAACAAGAGAGATGAAATAGTAACGACGGGAGGGAAGTTAAAACTCATGTGATCACTGCTACAAGGAACACAACGAGCCATGCCTTCTATTATTAATCTGATATTCCATTAATATCTGATAGTGGCTGATGCATTTGAATAAAATAACCCCACTGATTATTTTATTGTAATGGATGCACTCCACCAGAAGACGTTCTTGACGTTCTTGACGTTATTGTTATTGTGTCATTCAAAGCCTCTTTAAATGAACATGCGCCCGCTCTCTCTCTCTCTCTCTCTCTCTCGCGTGCGGTAGGTGGTGACACGCGAGGGACAGCCCGTCAGTTTCCTGTGCCGCGCCGAAGGAGAACCCGCGCCCGCCATCATCTGGATTTCCCCGCAGCGGCGACGGATCACAGCCAAGAACTCGGGCCGCATCACCGTTCTCCCGAGCGGCACGCTGGAGATCCGCTACGCCCAGCTCACCGACAGCGGAACCTACATTTGCATCGCCAGCAACGCCGGCGGCAACGACACCTACTTCGCCACGCTCACGGTGCGCGGGCAGCCCCTCGACGCCGCCTCTGCGTTTTTCCTCAACCGCTCGCTGTACGGCGGCGAGTTCCTCAACGACACCGACAGGAACGGCACGCGCGTGTTCCTCAGGTTCACCCTGGACCTCACCACCATCTTGGTGTCCACGGCGATGGGCTGCATCACCTTCCTGGGAGTGGTCCTCTTCTGTTTCCTGTTGTTGTTCGTGTGGAGCCGGGGGCGGGGCCAACGCAAGAACAACTTCACAGTGGAGTACTCTTTCCGGAAGTCGGAGCCGGTGGTCGGGAGCACTTCCAGCGGCGGCGCCAGGAAGTTCAACATGAAGATGATATGAAACAACGCAGCCAGGGGTCCTTCGGGGGAGGCATGAGCACGTCCCACAAACACAAGCACACACAGCTACACTGACTCGCAAATGCCCCTACTTTAATTCGACCCCTTGAAAACAAGGAGCCATGAGTCGCGTTGGCGATTCATTTAAATGATGCCGACTGCACTGCCTCTCACGCGCTTACTTAGCTTGTGGTACATCAGAAAAAGGGTGATGATTAGGATCTGCTATATCGATTTTTTTTCTAATACTTATTATTGTCATTTTAGATTGGATAAGTATAATACAATTTTAGAGTCATAAGATAAGTTTAATTTGGCATGTTAACTGGGCTGTGGATAGTGATTTATTGATGACTCCAATGACAAAACAAACAAGTTTTTTGTTCTTGTTTTTCTAAATTTGCACGGGGAATCCAATTATAATTTTAAGAGACATGGCAACCACCCAGTCACACTGTTTCACAGCTTTGCTTTTGTAAACTCTGCCATGCTAAACATCTCTGCCAACACATTGAGAAATTTCAATTAGAGTTATATGGGGTTATACATAGTTTATAAGTGAATAAAAGACTCAATTTTTGTAAGACAGTTCGAATATGTTTTCTATAGTATTTCTATAGCTCACCTACTGAGCATGACATGTCCACTCGGACCACGGCTGAATGGTGAGGAAGGTTGCGCAGGATCAATGACTTGATCAATGATCAATTTGTTTAAGATGCTGACCAACACAGCTATGATCAAATTGTCCTTTTCAACCACTATGACTCACTACTCGAGGCGAGCGTTTGCGACGGGGTGAGCTGTGTGAGTTTGGGGCGAGCACGCCGGCCGACGAAAAAACAACGAAACAACAACCGCCGATGCCGTGGCAGCCCGTGTCTCCGAGGGGTTTGGTTAGGAAGTCAAGCCCAACGGACACACGGGCTGTCTGGTAGCCATGGCAACCCACATGAGGGAGAGCAAGGGGTTGGGGTGGGAGGGGGTGGGGGGGGGGGGGGGGGGGGGGGGGGGGGGGGGGGGGGGGGGGGGGGGGGGGAGTGGGGGGGTAGGGTGGGGGGGGGGGTGTGGGGGGAGAGTGGAAGAGAGCGGAGGGGTGTGGGGGAGAACGAGCGGCGCTAACGGTCAGAGGAGAAAGGGGAGAGGAACGCGAGGTACCAGCATGACCTCCCAAAGCCTGATCCTCCGCACCGTCAGCGCCAGCACGTCGCCCCCCCCCACCCACCCACCGCCACCACCACCACCACCACCACCACCACCACCTCATCCCCTCATAACCTTTCATCCACCTGGCTTTGCTGGAAGTAAAGCGTGGTTTACTCACCCACTGCCAGCCTGATCCCCCCAACCCCACCCCACCCACCAACACCCCCCCACCCTCCTTCCTCTCTGTTGTGTTGGGGATGAACTGACCTTCACAGAGCTGCCAGTGGGGGACAGCCTGGAGAGTCAGGAGCGGACTCAGAGGCACAGAAGAGAGGCACAGCGTACACTGGAGGGGAGACTGATATAAATACACATATACACATATAAACACACACACACACACACGCACGTACTACATGCGTCACCTGTCCTTAACAAGAGCCGATGATGTTTCGCGTACGTGGAGATTTACAAGAATGCATTCCTCGGCATCATCTCAGGACAAAATCTGTCAAATCTAATAATTTGTACGTATATTCACGTACTTCTATATATATAAAGTATAGAAGTATAATCACGCATAATATATATATATAGAGAAATAAACGGACACTGTTTACATCGTAACATTCCAGCAATATTGTATGTCGTGAACGAAAACTCATTCTATAAAAATAAATTCTAATGTGCGTTTAGAGTGACCAAACGAAGCCATAGTATTAGCACTTTGATGTCTATTTTTATAGAGGTAGCATGCTTCAGTAGCGATCGATTATTGCAGCGTATTTTCTATTGTCGCCATATTGCGAGCTCAATCACAACGTTCATGAAAGCATCTGCCATAGTCAAGTCTTGCACTAATTAAAACCGACGGAATGACTCAAACACACACACACACACACACACACACACACACATGAGTGGAGG
>OOFB01021600.1:2939-14906 GCA_900323305.1 Trachyrincus murrayi
GTATTTAAGTGCGCAGCTTTGTTCACAGTTACGGTAAGCGCCGTCTTCATCCTCCCCCCACACTCGCCGTCGCTGCTCCGAGCTCATTTCGCCGGTGAACAGGGCTAGCAACGCGGGTGCCATTTGGCGCAGTTACAGAGATTTACATCCGCTTTACAAAAAAAAGCGCCCCGGTAATTTATTTGTCGTCTTCGTTCAGTTTTTTTTTTTTTTAATTTTATCGAACGTAATTCCGTACTACTACTACACGGGCCCCCAAACATCATGAGCTCGATCAACGTGAAGAAGCTGAAAGTGAACGAGCTGAAGGACGAGCTGAAGAAGCGCCAGCTGTCGGACAAGGGGCTGAAGGCCGAGCTCATGGACCGCCTGCAGGCCGCGCTGGACGAGGAGGCCCTGGCCGGGACCGAGCCGGGGCCGGGGCCCGAGGACGAGAGCTTCGCCGCCCAGGCCGCCGCCGAGCAAGAGGGCATGGGGGAAGAAGAGGCCGGTGAAGGTGACGCTGACGGCGATGGCGATGATGGTGAAGGCCCTGTGGAAGAAAGCATGGAGGCCAATGAGGCTGAGGCCGAGGGGGGAGAAGAACAGGCGGTAGCAGCAGCGGCGGCAGCAGAAGAAGAAGAAGAAGAAGAAGTCGAAGAAGAAGCGGCGAACGGAGATGGCGGTGATGGCACCGCCGCCGCCGCTGCGGCCGAGGACGAAGAGATGGGCGAGGGAGAAGAGGAGGAAGAAGAGGAGGAGGAGGAGATGGACCCCATGCTAAAGGCTGATGTGGACGACATGGAGAAAATCGACGCGGAGGACGGTGAGCCCGGGGACCAGGCTGCTGAGGGTGAGTCTCCCGGGTTGTTTTGTGGCGTGTGGATGGCTGGTGGAGTCGGTGTGAAGCGGTCGAGCGTTGAGCTAGCCGCCGTGACCTCATTAGCCTAGCCTAGCCCCGGGTACAAATCCTAGCTATCGCGCGGAATTAGTATCGGTGATTTATCTTAACTAGGGGTCGGTATGTTCGGGCCTCTTAACGATTAGCACGGTAATGACACGCTCGGTCGTCGTCGGAGAGCAAGGCACGGTGGAGTCGGCCGCTAATTTTTTAAGTCAATGTGTTTCCCGTTTTGTTTGGTTAGCGTGTTAGCTTCCCGGTTAGCGTGTTAGCTTCCCAGCTAACGCCTCGGTCTTAGCTGGCGAGCTACATTTTCTTTTGTGTCTCCGTGGTGCTAGCTTCGGCTAGCTGGCCCACCGCTAAATCGGAAGACGTGATTTGGAAGATACTGTTGTTAGTTATTCGTTGTAGTTATTCGCTTTGTTGCACGTGTTTTAATTTCCCCGCGGCGAGGAGATATACTTTCAGTTTTGCGATATAAATCAGTGACTTTCGGTATTAGCCGGTGGCTAACTGGTGGGGTAAAGGGGGGGGGGTGGGGGGGGGGGGGGGGGGGGGGGGGGGGGGGGGGGGGGGGGGGGGGGTGCAGTACAGGTCTAGGCAGAGGTACCCTTGCATGATTAACGTATCCCATACAAACACAAACACACTGGACTTTATTTTTATTTTTACAAGATACCATTTTTAAGACCAGTATAGATATCTATACATATCTTTATTTTACATGTTCAGCCCGACCAGTTTACATAGTAACTACCGCCTGGTCATGAGAACTGTCATATTTTATATAATGGACTCTGAATGTCTTCACTAACGATGAGGTGTCTCCTCTTGCTTAATGTTAACAGTTGATGCTCCATCATTAATTTAATTTGAGTATATTAACACGGGCTTCTGCGTGGGTCGAGACCCCACTGCTGGCCCGAACCTCTTATCTCTCTCTTCTCTCTCTCAAAAAAAAAAAAGGAGCACCTCATTCTATATCTTTGTTTTATTTCCAAAGGGGATGCGGACAAAGACACGAATGCTGATCAGAAGAATAAGAAGGGTGTTAAGAGACGCCGGGAGGAACATGGAAGGGGCTACTTTGAATTTATTGAAGAGAACAAATACAGCTGGTAAGGATGGGACAGAGCCAGAATGGCCTTCGGCATTCCCGAAGCGCCATGCATAGCTTTGTTTAATAAAAATTTAAAAAAATTCTGTATTGGCTTTAAGCGCCAATGCATTCAAGTAGCATACAGTAACAAAAACCCCTCTTTTATTTTGAAATATTACACTACAATGGAGTTTCTTTAACGATAACTTTAATTTCACACATGTTTTGAGGGTCCATCCCGACTACTTAATAGAAACCTTACCAATTGACTTTTGTTGCAGTTGCCACTCACACTTGTGTCTGTAACAGAACACAGCTGTTATGTAGCAGAAGCACATTTTAAGCCTTCGATGAATATTGACTACTGTTTCCCATGACACGTAAGTGTTTCAAGAGCCCATTGTGTCCTCAAGGTGAAAAAAGAGAAGTGCACTTTTGCATATGGAGGGAGGCGGGAAAAACAGTGGGGGTGGGAGACGGGAGGGAGACGAGGGGGTGGGAGACGACGACGGCTGCAGAGTAGTACACAAGGACGTAGCAAACATTTCCGGAAAAAGTTTTGGACCGCCCTCGGAAGAATTTGATACTCGGGAGTCGCCATCGTTTCGCTCTCTCGCATTGGTGTATTTTCCTCATTTGTTTTATTTTTTTATTTTTTTGTGTTAACAATTGTACGGTGTCTAGGTGCTATATTTGTCTCATCTCTTGTGTGTGGGAGCATTTTCTGTGTGTGTGCGTGTATGAGTGTATTTACAAGGCACCTTTCTCTCCCCCCCTGCGCAGGTGACATCATGTGTGTATGGCCGGGTGTGTGTGTGTGTGTGTGTGCGTGGGTGCATGTGCTTAAAGTCACTTTTTTGTTTTTCATTTTGCCCTGGACGTGCACGACAGTTGTCGTGTGTGTATGTGTGTATATGCTTCAGATGGACCAAACCTGCTCATTTAAATACATCACGGAGCTCCCAATGAACTTTCCAAGACTTGACTCCATTGGCCTTCTTGGAAGGAGGGGGCGGGATCTTTTTTCCTCCACCAATCCCTAGCTTTTTGTGACGTGTGTCACAAATGGAACTCCAGTGACTTTTAAGGGCCGGCCAAGTCTGTCCCCACAAGCCCTGATGCCTCCACCGTGTGTGCGCTCGCTGTGCCGCCACAGGGACCTTATACTCTGGATTAGGTTGTGGCCCCATACATCTCCCACGCCGGGCCCGTTTGTTAGCCGCACCTTTTAGGAAGACTGACAAGATGGCTGACAACCAGTGTCTAGAGGGGGAGTGTGTTATGGGAACTGGTTAACGACAGACCCAACATTTTATTTGATTAATTTATCACTGTTTAAGTCACAGGCATTGAGCGGCATTACTAAGCATCAATTTATGCTACATTACATGCACTTTTGAGCACATATATGCAAGTTTTTTATTTTCCTAGTGTCTTTTAAAACTCCACAGAATTGGTAAGTGGCTGTGGCTGTTAGTTTTAGCCTTTGAAATGTGCATTGCTCAATTCTTAATAAAGCCTGTTATAATTGTCTTGTGCATGCAAATTTAGCAACTACCTTGTTGTGACGATGAGCTAGCCATGACCTTCTCGGCAGGAATTTCACACAAAGGCAGTTGGATACACCATTATGCTGCTCCCCTATGGCTGCCCTTTTTATAGCGATCTGGAAAACCGTAAACACTTGATAAAGATGGAGCGGGAGTCCACTGGGCGGGGGATTGTTTGACTCTTCATGGCTTTCACCAACCGCTAGCCCGGCTGTGTCTCTAGTTTTTTAATTTTCTTTTTAGATTTCGCTGGACTCTGCAAGGTAAGTGCGGCCCGCTACGGCCGACCATACTTGTGACTTTTCCGCTAAAAACAACGCCTGGCAGGCTTCTTTCGTCAGTTGTAATTTTCTATTTTTTTGTGTTGTCTGGCCATCGTAATCTTCAGCAGGTGGTGCCTAAGGTCACCTTCACAGGCTCCGTCTGTGACCGCTGAGGCCTGTCTGCGCGTCTGTCTGACCTGACTGTCTGTCTGATGCCCTGTGCTCTTGTCTCGCTTCCAGGGCTTCGTTCAAATCCCCCGTGCCACCGCTGGAGGAAGAGGACGAAGAGTTTGACGACACTAAAGTCTGCCTGGATACTTGTGAGTCATCCTGGCACTGTACACGATTGCACCACTTGTGTTCCTGTTAAACTAGCTTCTACCCTCCTACCATTTTGACACGTTAGAAGCATGCTGGCTTATGTCTTATCTTGGAGGAATTTTGACTTTCATGTCGCTAATTGTCTTCTAATGACCCCTGAATGCTCAGTTTTTATCAAGCCGGTACCGTATAGAAGTCGGCCTATTGGTCCTCTGTATAGCACAGGACTATGCAGTTAAAACCCTCACCTCAACCCAACACTGCATAGAGCACAGATCAATATTTTCTATTAAAACCAGTTGGAGGGAAGAAATGGCCGCTATTAAGCACCTTGTAATTTCCACTAAAAGCGGCACTTTTTTTTATGTCGAGGATGGTGGATTGTGGTTTGTAATGAATCCGGTTTTCCAGACAACTGCGACCTGCACTTCAAGGTGTCCCGGGACCGCTACAGTGCCTCGTCCCTCACCATGGAGAGCTTCGCCTACCTGTGGTCCGGCGGCCGCGCCAGCTACGGCCTGAACTCTGGAAAGGTCTGCTTCGAGATGAAGGTACGTCTCAGATGAACACGCACACGCCGGCATGGACCAGTGTAGAAATGTTCTGGTGGGCCGGATGTCCGCTTTGTTTGTTGAGATCCTAGTGATATGAACTCTTAGAAGCTAGTTACATAGACTGGTTGCAACTTGACTACGCTATATGGATACATTTTTAATAAAATTAATAATGGTGGTTTCCCCATCAAGTGTTGTTGTGGTATTTTCCCTTGATGGATGACCTGAGGAATTGTCAGTTAATATGTTGTTCTGTCCCCAGATCACAGAGAAGATCCCAGTGAAGCACATCTCCAGCAAGAACATGGAGATCCACGACGTCCAGGTCGGCTGGTCCCTGGCCACCGGCAGTCTGCTGCTGGGTGAGTACCAAAATCAATTGATTGACAATAATCAACCAATGTGCTGGGCAATTTACACCGCCCAGCACAGCCTTTTACTCATCCAAGAGTGGTATGCTTTGTATATTGTCATTTTGTTAATGACAATGGGGATAATGTGGAATCATCTTGTCGAGCAACTGACGATACAGATTCAAAGCCTATGAAGTCCCATTTCCCACGGCCCTGCCAACGTTTATTTAAACCAGAGGAAAGGAAATGCTTAAACGGTGCCCTCTAGTGGTCATGAAGGAGATGAGGTGGTGTAAAATGGCTGCAATCACTCATTGCATTAGCTGGCAATATGTCTTCTGTGCCGCATGCCCATAATGTATATATATTTCCACGTGTGCAAGTAAGAGTCTAATGCTAGTGTATTCTTGTATTCTTCTGTGCAGGCGAGGAGGAGCACTCCTACGCCTACTCTGGGAAGGGCAAGAAGACGGTGAACTGTGTGACGGAGGACTTTGGAGAAACCTACGAGGAGAACGACGTCGTCTGCTGTCTCATTGTAAGACAAAAGTCATTGTTGTGTGTTGATGTGTTGCTATTGAACGAGATGGCAAAAGCCAGAAGACTCAGTATTCAAACACTGTAGTCCACATACAACGCGTAAGACAAAGGCGACATTAAGATGAGACTTTATTGATCCCGAAGGAAATTGCATATGCCAACAGCTCAAGGTAAACCGTGTTGAGACAAAGACATAAAAACTGCAGAAGTAAAACTAGAATAAGGATGTGAGAGAAAATAACAATACTAGGAATACTAAAAATACTTACAAAACAAAAGAAAAATCATGTTATTGCACAGCAGATCCCATTGTAAAAGAAATGAAAGAAAATAAGAATTAAATGACAGCTAAAATGTTTCCGTTTGTAATCTGAAACCTGTCGCAAGTTTCTGTAAACCATTTTTGATTTTATAGCAATCAATTGGCTCAAATTGGTGGCATGTGAGCTGTTGTAGAAACGACAAATCCTCTGGTTTGAAATGACTTAACAAGTAAGAGTTGAGGTGGCCACATGGCACGCTAGACCCACCATCTTGAGGGTCTACATGATGGATGAATGAACAATCTCCTCTCCCCAGGACTTCGACGCAGACGAGGTGGAGATGTCCTTCTCCAAGAACGGCGGTGAGGCGGCAGTGGCGTTCCGGGTTCCCAAGGACACGCTGGCCGGCCAGCCCCTCTTCCCACATGTCATCTGCCACAACTGCGCCGTGGAGTTCAACTTCGGCCAGCTGGACGAGCCCTACTTCCCCCGGGCGGAGGGCTACACCTTCCTGCAACAGGTGGCCCTGGAGGAGCGCACCCGCGGCCCCAAGGGCCCAGACACCAAGGCAGACTGCGAGGTAACCATGGTGACGTAATTATGTCTCGTGTCGGCGGGAGCGAGGCCATGGGGTGTATTCAGCGGGAGAGTTGCAACTCTTTGGACCTTTTTGACAGCAGGGCTTGAATCAGTTGGCACAATTCAACCCTCTGGGCTCAGCCAGAATTCCTACATATATAACTGGAATTATATCAGTCAGGCTGACTGATATAAGCATGGGAAATGTGTGGGGGAACCGTCACTTACTTTTTTAGACGTGTAGTCTTCCCATAAGAAAACCATGCCAACTGTTAATGTTCCTTTAATTATGGTAATCTTCTACAAGAAATTCTAACTAGTACTACTCATTCTCTAGTGCGTATCTATGCGTCTGCGTCTTCTCATTGGCCGAGACAATGAAATGTGATTTCTGACCCGTGTTTTTCCGCTGTGTCCCAGATGATCGTGATGGTTGGCCTGCCCGGCTCAGGGAAGACCACGTGGGTGAAGAACCACGTGCAGGAGAGCCCTGGAAAATACTACATCCTGGGCAGTGACACTATCGTGGACAAAATGATGGTCAGTCCTTCTCCTGTGCAGCTGCACGCATCTCGCCTATCGTGAGAAATGATGGCATAGAATAATGTGCTCTGGTCATGTTTTGTAGAAATAACCGTTGTCGGTTCTACATTAAGTGGGTATAAAATGTGGGGAATTTGTAGGCTTAGAGACTAAATGAATTCCCATTGGAGGCACCTATCGAAGCCGCCGGTACTTTTGGTAGCGCCGGGCGGTCAACAGGATGCCAAAATAATAACTTTCACCGACGGTCGCTGTTCAGTTACTGAATAACTGTTTCAGCAACATTAAGGGAAAGGACAACTTAACATAAATATTATTTGTGAAATTGACACTTATCGAAAGCACCATACTTTGTATAGTTATTTAACCTTTATTTATCGAGCACATTGAGGTTTAAAATCTCTTTTGCAAGGGTGACCTGGCCATAGTCGATACCGTGATTCAAACATTGGTTGGTTGGCCCCGGTGGGAATCTAACCCCTAACCCCCCCCCCCCAGCAGTGTTGATGCCTTGCTCTTCTAGTTGAGCTACATACCCTTTAAGCTAGACATGACATATCTTACGGGCTTCTAATTCCTCATTCGCTAGCCTGGCGGTCACTAGCTTAGCCTAGCGAATGCCATGATTTCTGTTTTTCCTGCGACACTGATCAATCGTATATTTTCTGATTCCAGATTAACAGTCTGAAGCGTCAGTCTAAGGACACCACCAAGCTGACGGCCATCTCCCAGCGAGCTCCTCTCTTCCTGGGGAAGTTCATCGAGATCGCTGCTCGCAAGAAGAGGAACTACATCCTGGACCACGTGAGTTTCTCGCCTCGACGCGCTGACAATCATTGATTTATAATTTAAATGTATTCAATTGTAAAAGAAAACGCGAATACATTGGCATGGCTTCAGCTAGTATTTGGTTGCTTTTTGGTTTCAGAGTATTATCTCTTGCCTGCTTTTTAGACAAAGGGCAACTAGGCAAATTTAAGACTTGTGACATAAGATGTACTTTATGAATCCCCCCCCCCAAAAAAAAAAAAGTATTTATCACCAGTGAAGGTCAGGACGGTATTGTGAATTAAAATGAGATGACATTTATTTCATAGAAAAGTCTCTAGAGATACTGGTGGTGGAAAAGCAAACACAGAATCTTAAACGTAGCCTCGACGGTGAATGTATTGCCCGTTTCCCTTGGCTGTGACCTTGCACGTCCTGACCGCTCTCCTCCCTCCGTCCTCCAGACCAACCTGTCCGCCCCGGGCCAGAAGAGGAAGATGTGTCTGTTTGCGGGCTTCCAGCGCAAGGCGGTGGTGGTGTGCCCCTCGGACGAGGAGTACAAGCAGAGAGCCCAGAAGAAGTCCGAGAGTGACGGGAAGGAGGTTCCCGAGCACGCCCTGCTCAAGATGAAAGGTACACAACACGATGACCACAATAACACTGGGCTTCAAAATAAAAGTGTTTCACAATGCCATCTTTGACTTTAAATGTACATGTGTGGTGGCTATAGATAAGCAATGTACCACCAAACGATAATGACAACATTGGACTAGTGCTGCTTCAAAATAAAATTGTGGCAGGGCTGCATTTGAATTTAAATATATCAAGATGGATCTATATTGTACATAAATCTCAATCTGAAATCCATATAGGCCATTCTTTCTTCGTTGTTGAACACTAAAATATATACTTGAATATGAATATGTAGTCGTTTATTTTAACAGGTATAAATAAACACAACATGAAACAAACTCAACTTTTTAACCAATGCGCCCAAACATTGGAGTGACGAATTCTCAGGATAATAACGGCGTCCTCCTCCTGCAGGTTTCTTCTCCCTGCCCGAGGAGGGCGAGAGCTTCTGCGGCGTGACCTTTGCTGAGATGGAGAAGGAGGAGGCGGCCAAGCTGCTGGAGCAGTACCGCGAGGAGAGCAAGACGGCGCTGCCCGCCGAGAAGAGGCCCAACCAGGGGGGCATGCCTCCCAAGAGGGGCGGCGGTCTGCGTGGCGGGACACGCGGCGGCAAGAACCAGTTCAACCGCGGCGGCGGTGGCGGCGGTCCCGGGCAGAGGGGGGGCCCCGGGCAGAGGGGCCGCGGGGGCTTCCAGAACAGAGGCAACTTCAGAGGAGGTGAGGTTGTTTTGTTTTTTTGTCTCCTCCAGAGACAGGTCAGCCCGCTCATCTCCGTAGAATGGAGAAGTGTAACTAGAAAAAAGGCTGAACATTTAGATTCAGGACACGGCCCCCCATGTGGTGAAACATTGTTACTGCAGTACAGCGTTCTTAACAAGGGAAACAAGAGAAATGACTCTCCGGCACCTATCGAAGCCGCTCGTGCTTTTCCCGTAGTGCCGGGCGGTCAACAGGATGCCAACATGATGACTTTCACTGACGGTCGCTGTTCAGTTACTGACTAACTGTTTCAGCAACATTTAGGGAAGTGACATTTCCGCTAAAATAACAACTAAAAGTGCGGTTTAGTTTCATAGATTGGTTGGCTCTTAGTTGAAGGCAGCTGAAATCCCTTTTAGAAAGTAACGACTCAAAGTGTCTAAACGTGTTTCTGGTCCAAGACGGTTTTATTCATTCATTCATCATTGTCCTTTTGTCTCCAGCCCCTGGCCCCCGCGGAGGCTTCAACCGTCCCCCGCGTAGCTTCATGCCTCCCCCATCCTACCGGGGAGGGTACCCCAACCGGGGCAACTACAACCGGGGTGGCGGTGGAGGCGGGCTCATGCCCAGCCTGGGCGGGTCCCCACGAGGTGGACCAATGAGGGGCAACATGGGCCCCAGGGGCGGGTCCATGAACAGAGGTGGCCCAATGAACAGGGGCAACATGAGCCGAGGGGGCGGAGCCAGCGGTAACCGCGGCGGCGGTGGTGGAAGCCGTGGAAACTTCGGCCAGGTGGGTCTCGGCTAAATGTTCCGGCGCCGTCTCTTAAAATAGACCCGACCCCGTCTGGAAATACTTTTGTGATTTTACGTTCCTGGAGGCTATTTTAAACCACATTAATTTCCATTCGTGTATTAATTCATTTATTTTCCCTCCACCCTTGCGCTCCAGTTCCAGCAGAGGGGTGGTGGTGGTGGTGGTGGTGGCGGCGGTGGTGGTGGTGGTAACCGTGGCAACTACGGCAACAAAAACGGCAGCTTCGGTGGCAACAACCGGAATAGTGGAAACTTTGGTAACAACAGGAACGGAAACTTTGGCCTGGACAAGGCCCAGGCCTTCAACCAGAGCTGGCAGCAAGGGGTGAGTTTCCATTTCCATTGGTGTCTTTTTAATGATTTGACGTCATTGGTTACATCCCTAAGTGAAATCACTTGAGTGCTTTCATTTAATTGTGATGACCCAACATGCAAGGTCCCCACAATACGTGTGAAATGTGTCTCTTAAACGCTCGTCTGTTCTCCTGCAGTTCTGGAACCAGAAGCCATGGAGTCAGCAGTACCAGCCCGGCTACTACTGAGAGACTGTTCTAGAGCACTGGTGGCCCAAACGGACCAGCCACTAGCCACGGAACATCCAACAAGCTCTTTTTGTTCTTTTTGGTTGTTTTTTTCTTTTTCTTCTTTTATCCGTTTATTTTTTTTTCCTAGAACCCACATTTTAAAAACCCTACCAACTGACTGCAGTGACTTAAACAATCTGGAGCAACAACATTCCACATCATAACAGGGGAAAGAGTGGGGGAGAGAGAGAGAAAGGAGGAGAGGGAGGAGAATATGGAAGTCTCTTTGGGGGCTTTCATGTTATCTACTGTACATCATCATCAACGTTCAACGTGTCCTCTATATACGTTTTTGTTTTTTTCGTTTTTCCGCTTTTCATTTCCGTTGTAAATTTTATGATTATAGATTTCCCGCAAGTTTTAAATGCCATGTTTTTAAAGAGAAGAAACCTACGTGATAAGATCTCTCGTGTGGAAGATCAGGAATCTGAGAGTTTGCTGACAATGCAGATGTTTGGAATGTTTTTTGTTTTTTTTGTCTTCAGGTTTATGCATTTTATCATTGCCGTTTTTTTATTTTATTTTGATTTCACCTTTTTTATATTTAGAATTGTAAATATATTTTTTTTGTTGTTGCTTGGTTTAGTTTGTATGAGAACTTGATGAAACACGGTATTGAATAGTCCTTTGCTTCCCGACAGGGAGCTCGGTAGCTAAGCTAAGTGTTAGTTTGTTTATGTTTAGACCACTGTCATCAAACAATACAAAGCGAAACGCCTGGTGACTTTAAAACAGTTATTCGGCTTTATTTTGTGTCATTTTGTTCCCACTACCAAGCCTGTAATCTAAAAATCAATAGACTTGCAATAAAAAGACCAGTTTGCTTTTTTTTTTAACAAACCCTCTGGCTTGTGGCTTTTGATTGCGTTCAAGGTGTGTTAAAACGGGCCCTTGAACTCGAAGCGGCCCCTGGTTTGCTATAGTCAGAACGATAAGGACATCGCCCCCTCCCTTGGGCCACAGTTGGTTAGTAGGGGGGGCGGCTTATTTTCTACCAAGTGACTATCTTTAATTATGCATTACAAGTATTCAAATGCACATAGCTCCGGGCTCTTTTTTTAATTGTAACATTAAGGCATTTAAAAATGGCATAATTAAAGAATTTTTATCAATACATAAGGTTGAATGTTTTTAAATATGCAGGTGTACAGTGGGGAAATAACAGTTTGAACCTAATTTATTGCCATTTTTTTTTTTCCCCTAGGTCTAGTTGTAGTAGAAAAACATTGAAGTTTCATTGATTAGTGACTAGAGTTAAAAATAGTCCAGAAATAAATATAAAATTGAATTTTTAACGTGTTTCATGCATGCCGTCTGTTGTGTTTTTTTTTTTTTTAAATATACTTTTCATTATATTTTGTACAAACTAAATTTCAGACGATAACCATGGTAACGCGGTTGGTTTTTATTGTGAATATTTTCGCTCGGGCGGTAAGAATCCATTCACGGCTGTCATTGACACCAGCAGATTAAACAAGGGCTACACAACATCGCAACATGTTCACCATTAAAAAAAAACACC
>OOFB01021630.1:6586-42952 GCA_900323305.1 Trachyrincus murrayi
ATCCAAACCCCCCCCCCCCCCCCCGGAAAAGAATAAACAAAATAATTCACAGCACAAAAGAAGACGAATGTGAAACAGCTAGCGAGTCATTACACCAAGGTACAGAAATGCATGCAGCGTTTTCCATTCTTTCAATCTAATAACACCAGAAGATGAATAATAGGCCAATAACGTTGGATATGAGTGAATCTATTGTACCATGGCACGACACAGAGTACAGTCTGCCCAGAGACTATCTGAATGAGTTATATATTCACGAATGGCAGTACCCGCCCCCCCCTCCCAAAATAAAAAAAGCTGTTAAGTGCACTCTGGGCTTCAGGTGTAAATGAACAGTCAGTACAGCTTCATGGATCACTTCCACTACTGTTCCAGTCCAGCTGCCTCAAATTGCTTCACCTCTAGCTGACATGAATATTAAAATTAGATCAATCTTTGAAAGTTTTTTTTCTTCAACATTGTTGAATTGTTTCTTGGCTGGTGTTGCTGGTTTCATGGTTTAATCTTTTTGTCCAACTGTTATGTCTGTATTCTTCCTTATTGCTGATTCATTCTTCAACACTTGAAGAATCTTCAAGCATTGTTGTGTTCATAATACCCACGTTTTCCATCTGGAATGAATAAAGTATATTGTATCTTACCTATGCTACCTGTGTTGACAGTAGCATACAAACAAACAAAACATTTCAGTCCAAAAAAATCCATTATTTTATTAAATTCACATCCTGCATATTGATGTTTCTTTGTTCCATTGAAGAAGAAATAACGAGGACCCTGGGGAAGTGCCAAGAACTTCCCAGAATGCTCCTTGTTCCGGCTACATCATCATGTTCACGTGTGTTGTGTGACTCTTGCTGCTCTTTGCATGGCTCTCTGCCACAGTGCAGATAACAGGGAGTACCTTTCATTGATTCACAGCTGCAGTAGTTTAGTGGTGACTGTGACTCGTTTTAGGACTACAAAAGTCACATTTTGAATGAATAAAGCGGGCAGAATAGTGTATAGTGGCAAGGATGTTTTACTCCCAGGGGAAAGGTTCTGGGTTAAATCCCCAATGTCTGTAGCCTACCTGTAGGCATCCTTGAGCAAGATACCTCACCCCTACACCTGCTCCTTAATGACCCATATCTGAATTCACTCCCTAAGTTGCTTTGAATATAAAAGCATCTGCAAAATGACTTCAGTAGAAGAAGAATGCAAAAACAATCCCTGCGATTTAAAGGTAGAATCTTCCAATATACTGAAATTACAACACTTTTATTACAGCACCCCATTTAAACTCATATCTGTCAAATGTAAAGTGTTTATTTGTTCCGTCTGATGCATCTTGCGATTTATGTCCACAGGATGAAAGCAGTGGTCCGTGATGATGTGATGACTTGATCCGCCAGGGGCAGGTATGTTCGTTACAGGTGAATAAACACAGCAGACGAGAGCTTAACGAAGACAGACACATGAGAAGACATGCATATTAAATACCAAATAATAAAATATAGAAATAATGATATGAATAAACGTCTGAATGAGGAAAGGATGAGATGAGGGTGTGTGTGTGGGAGGGGTGGGGGCGGTGGAAGTATAAAAACACAAACAAAAAAAACCAGTGTCACAACTCCTCTTCTGGCTGACAGAGAAAGACTATGCGATTGTGGTTAAAGGGACCTTCAGTGTCAGAGCCGTCGGATCTGTTTGCTTGTATTGTCTGTGAAGCTCTGTAGCTGGCCGCGGGGAGAATGAATTACTCTCTGGCTGTGAATCAGTCGGAGGAACCGCGAGGCATGGATTACACTGTGCTATGATTCTCATGTAGGTGTGTGTGTGTGTGTGTGCGTGTGTGTGTGTGTGTGTGTGTGTGTGTGTGTCTTTTGGCCAGCAAGTTATTATGACCATATATGGCTTTCCTGGTGGTTTGTCCTAAAAAGCCCAACATTTAGCATGGAGAGCATAGGCCAACTACTGCCTCGGCCAATCAACGTTGATAATGGCACAGAGTTCAGGGGATTATAAACGGTTGGAAAATCACAACCTCTTGGTCCCTTTTATAGATACGATTCATTTTGTCGTGTGGACATTTTTATTGTCACGTTACGTGTGGTTTTAAGTTAGAAATTGTTGTTATTAGTTGGGTATTATGTTGAGGATCATAGAGGCATAAATATCTGTGTATGACCCCCACCTCAACTTCCTGGTGTTAGCGAACAAGCTCCCTGTGATTGGCTGACGGCAGCAGCAGGGGAGTCGAGAAGGAGAGAGATCAGTCTGGAGATGTGGATGTCTTAAAAGGCTACAACGTAACACCAAGCAGTTTTAGCGGGGTCGTAAAATCTGCATCTGAGGCGTTTCTACTTATGGACGTTCTTAATAAATTATTCAAAATCTTGACTCATCTGCCTTTAGCTTTTGTCATTACAGTGCATCCATCACCTCAGCCAGCACTCTCTCTCTCTCTCTCTCTCTCTCTCTCTCACACACACTCTCTCTTTCCTGTCCACTTGTTCCTCCGAGCCCTGCTCTCCCGTACCATTAGCTCCTTAAGTCTCCTTCCTGCCCCCCCACCAGCCTGACCTCGCTGATTACTGTGTTCCACGGGCGATAGCAGAGCTCTTGTAGAACGTCTCCCTGCATCACGCCGCTCTTTACACGGCCTAATGGTGCATGAAGGGGAGGGGGTCGGGGGGGTCAACCAAATGACCGTGACATGTGCTTATCAGTCCCCAGCCCAGTTCTGCGTAGCTATAAATATATTCATATACTGTATATGTTTGTTGTTGTTTTTTTAAACCGTGTGCTACAAAGCTAATCTGCAATCCATGCAGCAGTGAACTGAATTGTTCTATTTGTAACATAATGGGTGATATGAGGAACTTTATGTTCTGCTTTAAACCAATAATTAAGAAGTGATGTCATCTGTACTCTGTACGGTTTAGGCAGGGCTAGAGTGGGTACAGTGTGGAGTGGTGTTATCTGTAAAAAAAACAAGCTAACTCTGCTCTTTCTCAAACAAGCAGACTCTGATAACCTTTAGTCTGGTGACATTCAGACCTTTCATCTAAAGCAACTTGACATTCAATTTGTCCTGTGGATGAATTTCATTTCGAGAAAAAAACATATTGGTCAATTAAAAATAATAATAGCAATACCGGGGAATAATAGAACAATAATGGACACATTTGTTGACTTTCCTTTGTTTTCTGTGTGGGGCTAATGTGTGTCATGTTGCATATGATGTTCATTTGTTGACTGAAAGCAAACATTCAAGGGTTGAGTCGGATTTGCATGGATTAGTAGGCCTGTGAACTGTTGTCATTATGCATCTCTTTGTCTTCTCAACGTGTCCTTCTGGCAATTACAACAATAACATTAATATTTAATTTTTCAGGAAAAGGGACAATTATTAACAACAAAAACTGTGTTAAGTGTAGTTTGGTAAATAACTTGCATAAGCAAAGACGGATTGATGGATTGGGTGGCTTTTAGCGTGAACTTTATGGTTTTCGTATCTTCTCTAGACAGCTTTTTCCCTTATTTTGAATGATGTTTTCTGTGGATGAGGAGCGACAGCGAGGATGCAGTGGGCTGAAGATGATAAGAGGGTGTAGCCGACTGGAGCACCTCCGACCACGTGACGAGGCGCACAAAGCAATGCTGGTTGCGATACTATATATAAGTGTTTCTGGATAGCAACGATGCTGTAGGCTCGGTCTTATTTGCACTTGACTTTGTCAGGGGGAGACATAAAAAAAAAAGTTTCAGCCGGCGTTCACTTTCGTGGAATTACTCTTGCTGTTGTCTTTGGTTAAATACATTTTTGGATCATGGGCCGAGGTTTCTGTGTTGAAACATTACAGGTAAGATTACAGCTTTCCAATCACTCTTTATTTTTTAACAATGCGTAGGCTATTTATGTGATTACTTCTAGGCGTAGCCTACAAGTCAGGCATGCATAAAAGACTATAAAGGCTATAAACAAAACTGCTCGTTAATTAATTTCACAGGAGACGTTGTTGCTCTAGCGTGTCAAACTCAATCACAGAGAGGGCCAAAATTAAAAACTGGGACTACGTCGAGGGCCAAACAGGTCAACATTTATTAAACAGGATAGACAGGATATTGGATAAAGTGCAAAAAGAAAACATATTTAGGTAGGCTACATTCTTATTTTATGTACATGTGCCAGAGCCAGATGTTTGGCATCTTTTCTTGGCTGCCAGTTCATTAATGTTTGGGGTTATGTTCTGTGGAAACCCTCAAGATGGAGTGAAGGTGTGCATCAGTGAGGGTTTTTTTGTGTGGGTTTTTGTTCATCTTGTGAGTGTGCAATAGAGTAGCGGGAAGGTGCAGCTGGGCTTGCAGGTCTTGGCTGTGGCTGTTGCAGTGCATTCTGCATATCAGCGGCAGGGTTGCCAGATCAGGTTCACAGTTTCCAGCCAGCCCAATCACAGCTTAAAATCTGCCCAATTCAATAAAAACCAGACCAAATCATAACCTTAATATAACATAACAATTTCATCTACCCGCCCACAGCTATTTTTTCCCACACAATGTAATCAAAAGAAGCCCAATTGGGCGGAAAACCGCCCAATCTGGCAACACTGATCAGCGGTGTGCTGTCCCATATATCGGCGGGCCAGTTATGATAGACATGTGATATTTTCTCACGGGCCGGATATAATTGTACACAACAACACAGCAGGGGTGTCAAACTCAAGGACCGCAGGCCCGGTCCGCGGTCCTTGAGTTTGACACCCTTGCTCTAGCGCAATATTTGTGCTGCCTCTGTTGACTTTCCTTTAGACTTTTTCTTTATGTCCACTTAATGGATTTAAATGCATAATAAAAAAAAAACAATGGGCACAAACGTATTGAAAGAACTCATTTAACTTTCCGCTTGCTTCCTCTCGTCACCCAATTAATTCAATAATAATCTAAAGCCTAATCCTCAATGACTGACCTCCTTTAATTAATAAGAAGCGTTCATGCTGGTCTTAAGCTTTGCTGACCCATATACTTAATGTAGGCCTACCCCCCGACCCCCCCCCTCCACCTCCAAGGCAGCGATGGTTTGTCATCAACTGTCCACTTTCCCACCATTGTGTCTGGGCTGCATCTGTTGGAGGGTCAGCTGGTTGATATAGAGATTCCTATGATATTATCCAGCAACAAACTATTCCATTCATTTCTTTTGCTATTTTTTTTTGTCCTTTATGAATTTGTGTTTATGTTTATGTATTCATATTCATACTCCCCCCCCCCCCCTTTATAGATACCATTTGTTGGGGTTTAATTCAGAGCTACACCACTGTGACTCAGCCATGATGTCAGCTCTGGGGGGCATAGCCGACCACGCCATGATGATGAGCACCATGACAACCGGTCTACCGTACCTAGGCTCCAACGACGCTGTCTACGACGACCCATCCGCTTACTCCAGCCTCATGAAGAGTGGATTTCACCTGGAGAAGCTTCGTTTGCCCGGAGTCAAGGAGCTGGCTTCCAACAACGGCCTCGCGACTCCTCTGTATCCAGTGACGAACCTCTCGGACCTTCTCTTGGCCAACAGGACGTCTATTCAAAACACGGCCGGCGAACTGTGCGGAGGAAACTTTGCGGACAACATGGAGTGCTTCATGATCCTGACGCCCAGCCAGCAGCTGGCCATAGCCGTCTTGGCTCTCACCCTGGGCAGCTTCACGGTGCTGGAGAATGTGGTGGTGCTGTGTGTCATCCTGCACTCTCAAACCCTGCGCTCACGACCCTCCTACCACTTCATCGGCAGTCTGGCCGTGGCCGACCTGATAGGCAGCATCATCTTTGTCTACTGCTTCCTGGACTTCCACGTGCTGCACCGGAAGGACACGCCGGACGTGTTCCTCTTCAAGCTGGCTGGGGTGATCGCCTCCTTCACCGCCTCGGTGGGCAGCCTTTTCCTCACCGCCATCGACCGCTACATCTCCATCCACCGGCCCATGGCGTACAAGCGCATCGTGACCAAGACCAAGGCGGTGATGGCCTTCAGCGCCATGTGGGCCGCCTCCATCGCCTTCTCCCTGCTCCCACTGATGGGTTGGAACTGCAAGAACCTCAACTCGGTGTGCTCCGACATCTTCCCGCTCATCGACCGGCGGTACCTGATGTTCTGGATCGGCATGACCAGCGCGCTGGTGCTGTTCATCGTCTACGCCTACGTGTTCATCCTGTGGAAAGCCCACCACCACGCGGTACGCATGCTCAGCCGCTTCTCCCAGAGGAGTGTCGTCATGTACACGGCCGACGGCACCGCGGTACAGACGGTGCGACCCGAGCAGGCCCGCATGGACCTGCGACTGGCCAAGACGCTGGTGCTGATCCTGGTGGTGCTCATCATCTGCTGGGGCCCCGTGCTCGCCGTCATGGCGTACGACCTCTTCCGGAAGGTGAGCAACGCGGTCAAGACCGCGTTCGCCTTCTGCAGCATGCTCTGCCTGCTCAACTCCACGGTGAACCCCGTGATCTACGCCATGCGCAGCAAGGACATGCGCGGGGCTTTCCTGGACCTCTGCCGGGTCTGTCCCTCCGCTCGCCAGTCTCAGTCTCTGGACGACAGCGATTTCTGCTGTGGCGTGAGGGGCGCGGCGGCGGGCCTGGCGGGGGGGGAGGGAGGGAAGAGCAGCAGAGTCAAAGTGGCCCGGGTCACTCTGTCGGGGGTGACGGAAACGTCTGTCGCAGAGCAAGTATGAAGGAAGAGGAGCCACCATTTTGTGGCCCAGCACCACTCTCGGAAAGAAGGACACTGTAGACTAGACAGACCATGATGCAAGATTACTGTGACTGTGATATGTGCCAAACAGATCAGTCGAGACCGTTCAAGAAGGTTTCGTTATATGTAATCATTGAACTTTTTTTTTTATTTATAGCAATATTTTGACATCATGCCAGGGAAAACTGATGTAATGTCTTGACTTGTATGCCAGGTGTCAGTGGAAATGGCATTCTTTGTGTCATAGAAAGTTAAATAATGAAACGTTTGTAACTTTGTCAGAAAAAAAGCATTCAAATGGGTTTGTAAGGACATTATTATTATTATTATTATTATTATTATGTGATAATCAGTTGCATTTTACGTCTGTAATAAGCAAGTTGATCTGTGATACTTTCAGAGCATGATTACCAGAACAACTGTCTTCATATCAACTTCACTGTGGAAGTCCTTATTTATTTATTTATGTATTTATTATCTATATTGTCCTTTGTACGTTTTTATGACCGTATTCTTGTAAAAAAAAATAAACTGTGCCATTTTATTGTGCAATACTTTGTATATTGTGTTTTCTAAACCTCTAGTTCTGACTCACATTCCCTTTTCCAGCTTTTAAATTCTTAGCAGTAGAGAAAAACTATGTTAGTAACCAGCCTTACCTTATTGTGTTTCAAGGAGAAAGCTGTCCCTATTTGGTTTCATCTATCAATTACTCAATTACTATGTGATTTTGTAGAAATAGTGTTTCCCTCTATCGCAGGGGTTCTCAACCTGTTTTGATCCCATTTTTAGGTCTTAAATTTTTTGCGACCCCAACAAATAATAATAGTTACAATAAAAACAAATGTTCTTCTGCTATAAACTCTTCTTTTATTTTAAGTCACCCTGGGGTCTTTTTCGGGAACCCTGACCCTGGGGGCCCCAGGGTTCTGCTGCGAGCTCCGTTACCAAAGTTGTATCCAAAGTTGGTTTTCAGGAACCTGGAACCTCAGGGGCTGCGGGGGCCCATCCTGTCGTCCCAGTCCTGGGACTATTGTCCTGGGAACCAAACGCTAACCCTAAAACCGCTAATATGTCAAATTAATACGTTTGGAATATGTGCACAGCATGAACAAATACAATTCTACAAATACCAGAAGCATCGCGGTCTAGACTCCTAAACTAAAGACCCCTGTGGCTTCTGTTCCCCAGGAGTCACCCGGCGCCCCCGGAGACGCTAATATGTAGTCTATATTTCATAAATAAATAATTTAATCAGTTTTAAGTCAGAAATCTCCAAGTCGGGCATGTCGGGAGACCCCCACATGGGGTAAATGTAGACACTTTTATAGACCGCTTGGAGGATTTTATTTTTTTTCATAATTTACACAATTTGTTGTAAACTTTTTAAACAAAACAAAACAAGAAGTACAGTACTTATTAAGATTGTCGACCGATTTACAAACAACTATTTATAACTGATTTCAAGACAAAATGAAGCCCTCGTTCAAATAGGAAAGTAGAGGAAACATCCGCACAATGCCACCCTCGTGTGGACACGTGATAGAGTGAACAGTCCTATGTGTGGCACAAAAAGGAATAATTTCTGAAATAACGCATGCAAAGGATATGTCACCATTAATCACAGTGTTAATTCATTGTATGTAGACGTGAAGTTGAGCATGGAGCCGAATCGACCCAGCATCCTTGTACCACTGGCGTCTTCGACTACAGTTGAACTACAATACCCATCATGCAGTGCGCACTGCGCAGGCTCTCCATGCGCACACATGTCGTCGTCAACAAGAGAAGCCGACTGCTCAGATCAAAAACAAGCAGCTAAGTTGCGCTAGCTCGCTCTCTACCGCTAGCCGCAGCGCTACATTAACGTAAAGGCAGATGACCCACAGTTAACTAATCTAACAACATTATAACTTTCATTCAGCAACTTTGTCTGGATCGAAGCCCGGCGAGTGTAATTGGACAGCGCTAATTTAACCAAGAAGGTGAGAAAGCTATTTTAAGTGGAAAGACATACATAACACTCCCCATCTACGATACTTTAGCTACCAGTAGTTAGCTTTGTTTTCTTTTGAATCGATCACTGGCTAGCCTCCGTAGCGTTTAGCTACGCCAAACGCGCAAAGCTGAGTTCCGCGAATCAGTTTTCTTAACGAAATGACGAGTTAATGTACAATTAATTTACAACTTAAAACGTTAAATAACACAACAACAACAACAACAACAACAACAAAAAAAACCCGAGACGGGCGAACATGAGCTAACGTTATCGTCCGATTGCTTAACTGTCGTTCTCCATCCGGTAGTTTAACGCCAACACTGAAGTCATGGCGTGTGGAGCCACCCTGAAGAGAAGCATGGATTTCGATCCATTGATGAGCCCTGCGTCTCCAAAAAGGCGAAGGTGCATTCCCGTTTCCCCGTCGCCGTCCTCCTCTTCGTCGCCTAGGAAGTACCTTCGCATGGAGCCCTCGCCATTTGGCGAATCGTCGTCAAGATTTACTGCAGGTGATGATGGATGTCAGCCACCGTCTCTCTCTCTCTCTCTCCCCCATATTTACGAAGCATCGAACCAGCAACATCCTCTTGTATAGCGAGACAGCGATACATCTATTAGGCGTAGTGGACACTCACAAGCTTCAATTCAATCAGTGTTGTTATATGGGGAATTCACCATTATTTAAGAGGCCTCTGAGAGACGACTTGTTTTCTTCACTAACCGCCCTATTTCTCTATCCCCTTTGTTGCAGAGCAAATATTGAATAATATCAAACAGGAGTACAAACGGATCCAGAAAAGGAAGCATCTGGATTGTTACCAACAGTCAGAAGGCTGCTATTCTCCAGACTCTCCATCTCAATCCTCCCTTATGTCTGCCCAGCCTAGCCTTCTAGGTCTGGATTGTATAACATCTATCAAACAAAAACTACAAAAATTGGTTATTTTCCACCAGCACATAATTCAAATGTGTGTAATAACAATACATGTGCGTCTTCCTCCACAGGGGCATCCTCTGGCAGTGTGTCCCCAACCAGAAGAGAACAGCCTTTATTTACACTCAGACAGGTCGGCATGATCTGCGAGCGCCTACTCAAAGAGAGGGAAGAGAAAGTCAGGGAGGAATATGAGGAGACTATGACCTCAAAATTGGCAGGTGGGTCGGTTTCAAACCAAACAATAATGCAGTGCCAATGCCAATATTCTCCTTTGAGCTTACTTTGTTAAGCGCCATTGTTATGGGGTAATAAATGAATAACACTGTGTGCTGTTCTTGTTTTTTTATCTTAGAACAATATGACACCTTTGTGAAATTCACACATGACCAATTAATGCGACGATTCGGCGAGCAACCTGCCAGCTGTAAGTTTACCTCACCTGTGTCTCTATGTCCTGAAAGATTTGATTAATCCAGGTTTTAGAAAAGTAACCGTAAATGCTTACTGATACAATCAGTGCACAAATGATGTCTTGTTTATACCATATGGTCAAGAGTTGTGTATGTACAAACACAATTTGTGATTCCCTAAAATAGATTTAAACCTACCATGTTACCATATGAATAGTGGGATAATATGTATTGTACAATGGGTTAATACAAATATTTAAGCACCATCTAAACGGAATGCCTTTTTAATTTTATTTATCATGGTTAACGTGAAACATTTGTGTTCATATTTTGCCTTCTCTTCCAGATGTGTCCTGAGTATGGCTCACATATTTAGTTGACAACAGTCTCTTGCTGCAAGGAAGGAGTGAAGGAAAGAGACCACGAGTGCAAGAAATTCAGTTTAGCTAGTTTAAATAAACTTTTCTTATTGTGCCATAAATCTGTCTTTGGGCAAAGGTTTATACGATGCCGTTGTCAGTGGTTACCACTCTTGTTGTAAGCAACTAGGTGCTTCCTAATGTAAAATGAATGGACCCTATCTCTCTACCAGTGGCCTACGTTTCTCCTGCTGTAAAATTCTTACTTTTATAAAGATTCTCGGCATTCCAGACTTTTAATTGTTCATCATATGATTTCCGAAGGTTACATGATGTATATATGATGAGGCAGCAAAAGGAAATGCCAGAAGGTTTGCTGGTCAATCTTTGCGACAGTGAGAAGATGAGAGAACATGGTATGGTAAAGAGTTTGTCACCCCTCAGTTCATGGTTTCGTACCTGAGCACAACGTAACTGATTTGACCCTTTCCCTCCCATCACCTTTTTTTGTTTTGTTTATTTATTTTGACATTTGTTTTACTGGTATTACTTTAAAGCCAATGTACTTAGTGGACAAAAAAATCCAAATAAAATGTTTTAAAGCATTAAGACTAGTTTACTTGGACTGTCAATTCCTTTGGAAATATAGAATATATGCAATGAGACTGAAGTTGTCATTCTAGTACTCATTTAAGAGCATTGTATCACTAGACCTGTCAGAGCCATGGTACTAGTTGATCATTTTAGTTTGACATTTGAAAATTGACACTTTAGTTTTTCTTTATTTGAATAAGATTTGGTTCTTCCACAGAAGAAAGAATAAAGAGGCTAGTTAGCAGCCTCCCCAGGTCAGCCGGGCCACATGGTCGGTCTTCTGCTTGGTGGACTTGATAAAACCAAGAAATTCGAGCTCGGACACAGCCTGGATGAATCGAGCACTTCAAAGCCATTTAGGAAAACAAACAGGGCATGTTTGGCCAAGTAACCATGGTAACCAACTAAAACAATGGAGGCACTTGTTTGATGAAGAAATCAATACTTGTTTGCGCCTCCGCACGGGTTCAGAGAACTTATAACCATACTACCGTTCTACGTTTTGAAACTAAGCCAATTACAACGATCACAACCAGTTGCTACTTGAACTCAAAATAAGTAGAGTTTCGATATTTACTTAGTCGATGAATACAGCGTACAGCGGCTTTAGTACATGAATGGAGAAAGAACAGGAAATAAGTGGAAAGGATACTGTTTGAGTTCATCCACTTTTCCATAGTCTTCAGAATCAGGATCTTTGCCCTCTGCAGCGGAGACGACAGTTGCATAGGCCTGGAGACAACAACAGAATAGATTTCACAAATCACAGTTGCTGGTCAATTGCAGGGAAAGTGACATCATCTTGACATCAGAAAACAAACAACCTTTGACCGAATAACCATCAGCTGTTACTTCAAGTCAGAATCACAATACTTTATTGCCCATACGATAAGAAGATAAGTGGGTTTACTTGGACAATAAACAGACAGGAACAATTTACATGACAAGACGGTCAACAAACAACATCAAACATAAACAATCAAAATCTAAAATGACGGGGGGGGGGGGGGTTGTTAGTTAGCAACGGGACAGTTTGTGTTTTGTGTCCATCGAGATATTTAAACTCAAGAACTAAATGGCTCAACATACATTTCCACACTTCCAGTGAAGTTTTGCAGCATCAAAAAGAAGGAAAAAAAAAATAAAATGTATGCACGATTTCCCCAAACCTAGCTTCCCCACCTCCTCACCTCCAGCCAGTCGTAGAGATTGATCAGTCTCCCACACTCGAGGTGCAGCTTGTGCACAATACAGATGTCAGGCGCCGCATTAGACACCCCTCCGTCCTCCGTCTGTAGCTTGTCGTTCTAAAATAAGAGATGAGCAGAGTGATCACTTTCATATCGCTCCTCACATGTGGTGGTGCCCCCCCGCCCCCCCCATGAGAGTTGTTTGTAGACAGGGAGGGGGAAGTACTGGAGTACTTTGTGAAAGGTTGATTTCCGTTATGAAAAACAAAATGGACCAGGTTCTGGATTCGAACCCCAATGCCTACCTGTAGGTGTCCTTGAGCAAGATGCATAACCCCTACCTGTCCATCAATGACATACTATCTACTTTTACCAAAGTACTGTTTTCCAAGTGAATGTTGTACATTCAAGTGTAGTGCGTATGAATACTTTGTCTCCCTATTGGTTGCAGGCGATCCTGGGGTGGTGGTGGTGGTGGGGGGGGGGGTGTACCTGGAGGTAGTGGTAGGGGCTGCTCAGCGCAGTCTGGATGGAGGTGCGCGGTGTGGCATTGAGGTGGCGACGGAGGACGCCGGAGGAGCTGTAGTAGCAGACCTCGTACAGCGGCTGCGTCTCCGGGGGCTCCAGGTGACTCCTGGGGGAACAGAAGCCACAGGGGTCTTTTAGTTTAGGAGTCTAGGCCGCGACGCTTCTGGTATTTGTAGAATTGTATTTGTTCACGCTGTGCACATATTCCAAACGTATTAATTTGACATTAAATGATATACAGCTACACAGTATAACAAGAAAGACAACGCCTTGATACATACCAACACACAAAAAGGACCGTTTGAGATACAAAAGCCAGAGGAAACGAATCTACTCATAACACCTACATGCAAGACACTTAGCAATACAATAATGTTTCTGGTATTTGATCTTTTTTTTTAAGACACGTCATACAAACTGGATGATCCACACCTCACTAAGCCGTCAATGAACTCCAGCGATTCGTTCCGCAGAATCTCAAACTGACTCATTTTCTTAGTTCTCCGAGTTTCTTTCATCTCCAGCAGCGTCTACAAGGCAACAACAAAAAGCACTTGTGAAAGGAATATTCAAGAACATTTTCACATCTGTGCAGTGGTAGTGACTGAATTGTTGGTGAATGTAGGAGGACATGCCTTCTGCAGTTGAAACAGATCTGTTTTCTTCTGAATACTTTTCCCGGGAGATGTTATGACATCCTCGTTGGCAGCCGTTTCGGTCATAGTTTCTGTTAAAACAAACCAAGAATACGTCGTCATTGTCAAGCATATATGTTTTATTCAAACTTAATATTTTTCAATATATTTCAAGAACTATATTGTCCCTGGAATTATAATAAAAAAATGAAGGAAATCATTGATAGTGACAGGATGGGGACATTATTATATTTTGATACATTTGAAGTGTACTCAAATTTCAAGACTACTTATTAAAATGATCACGACTTACCATCCAAATGTTCTAATTTATCCAGCAGTTGTTGAAGTCGGACAAGAACATCCTTCATTTTCTTTGACTTGCAAGGCTTCAAAATGTCTTCGATGCGCTTAAGTGCTTTTACCAGCTCTTCTTTAGCAAGCATCCTGGTGAGGAAGGATACAGACAAGTGATGAGGGTCAGCCAACCTTCCATGAAGTTCCTGTTTGATATTACAACCTTCCATGTAGCTCACTGCTAGCATTCTACACGTTTGTGTTGTCACTCCCTGATGTTTTGTAACTGCCCGTGCACAGCGCCACGCATGCAATTTAAACCCCCCCCCCCAAAACATGATGGAATCCAACGGACACGGACATGAATGGAACTATAACATAACAAATGTTTGAGATAAGCTCTGCGTGTCTGGATCACACTCCATATTCAAAATATAGTTTGATAAATTAAGTAATTTTAAGAAAAATACTGCAGAAGTGGCTCACTCTTTCCCCTTTAAATGACATATTAATCAAACGCTCAATAATTGATTAGCGGTGGCTTGGCAAGTGCTGGTTTCCCTTGATAAAACCCCTGTGGTGAAGGGCTTGTCAGCATCGGTCTTACCTCAGGAGCTGCATGGCTGATTGGTACTCCTCCTTCTCCCACACGTTCCCCTCCAGGCACATTAGATGAAGCTCCCTTATCTGCAAAAAAAAAAAGAGGATAGAAAAAATTTATTATAGTAAATAACAGCAATGTGTCACGTGGACAGAGGTCGTGCTCCCAACAATGTGTGGTCACGGGGTCAGAGGTCGTACTCCCAACAATGCTTGAGGTAGGTCCTTAGTAGGGACCTCACGATACGATATTACAATGATTTGAGTGCCGATACAATATATATTGCAATTCTGTAAATATTGCGATACGATATCATGTTTTTTTTGTGCAATTTAATATTTGTGTGTGGTTTAACCTTGGGGTTCGGGTTCTACAGGTCCAGGTAATTTTTTTTAATGAATGTGGCTGAACAGAACAGAAGGTGAATACACCATAGCGCCCTCTGTAGGACGGTACCATTATTTTGCTTCCACTAAGATAACATTGACGTTTGTGGCTTACTTTTTTCAGATTTTTTAGTAAACTTGACGAAACAAGTATTGCGGAAGCAAATAATCCCAGTTCTCACATGCATTGATTTTTTCCCCCACCCCTAGTCCTTAGAACAGTGTGCTCTTGCCTGCTTGCCGAGGGGGTATTTAGGGAGCGAGTTGGTGAGAGTGTGTAGACATCTCAGGATAGGGTAGTAGTTCTTGTGATACTTGTGGAGACCTTTCAGCAGCTTCTTGCAGGTTTCCTTGAAACAAAAACAAAAATGCAATTGTTTAGTCCCCTGTTCTCGTTTATGTTCTCCACAATTACTGCCTTCGACATGGGGAGCCGAGTATACCTTCATATGCTCATCATTAGTCAACAGATCCACCTGTTCCTGAGGTCTCTGCTGCTCCACATACCTTGGGCAAAACAAACTAAAGATTGTCACAAACAAAGAGACAGCTACTAAACCCCAAGCTATGGTTTGTGGTTTAATAGTTTAATATATATATGAAAGAAAAAAAAAATGAATTCCCTGTAAGCGGATAAAGGCGTCTCCTAAATGAATGAATAGTAAATATATACTGTACCTCCTGAAGGAGGCCAGCTGTCTGACAGACTCCAGCCCCTGGTGGCTGAGCTGCGTGGTGTTCCCCATCACCTGCTTCTTACCACAGCACAGTATGCTGAGGGGCTGGCCGAGGAAGTGCTCCAAGAGGGCCAGCTGTGGTAGGTGATCAGAAACACACATCACTGATCTGCAGACAGAGTACAAAAGAGGAGGAAAAAAGGCACATGCAAGAAAGAGACTTGGGAAATCTCACGGTTACCTTCAGGCCTTTGATGAAGTTCCTCACAGAGAAGTCGTGGTAGAGGAAGATGCTGACCAGCACCTGCAGAACTTTGCCGTTGGGCTTGAACGGGAAGTGATGGGTCAGGATCAACTGGAAAAGCACAAAGAAGCAGAATATCCAAAAGAGTTACGCTGGTCAACTCAACTTGAGCATCTTTTTTTTGGTCACCATTTTGGAATTAGACCTTGGTGATGTTGAGTCCAGACACTGGGCATTTCATATCAAGAGTACAAAGCAAAAAAAAAGAAAAAAAGAAAAATATTTTAACCACATATTTGATTATCTTTAGGCTTGATGGATGAACATACAGGACAGTTGTATTTGCGAGATTTGTCTACCTTGTCTATGACCGTGGCCAGGTGCTGGGTGCAGGAGAGGGACTGGAAGAGCTCTATGCAGAGGAGGGAGGACACGGAGTGAGGCAGCACGTGCTGGATGGTGCTGGGTGACGTAGCGATGCCAAAGACAAACATCAGGGGAAGCTGTTCCACGTACCGACTGCAAAAACACAATAAAGAGAGGCACATCAGGCACAAAGATGGTGGATTCTGCAAGCAAATGTAAGAAATTCAATCCACAGGAGCTCCAACCCTGAGCAGTGGTTACCTGCAGATCAGGATGAAGTCTTGAAGAACTCTTGGGTTAAAAGCCTCCAGGTCTTTGAAAATAATGACAATGGGGGGCCGCTGTGGCTCATCTTCGTCAGCAGAACTACGTTTCTTACCGGGAGTGTTGGATTTCTAAATTAAAAAACAAAATCGATTTTAGTCAATGTTCATAACCATTAGCATGTGTGACTGTCTCCTACATGCGTCACCTACCTTTGTTTTGTTTTCATACCACTCACAGAGGGTAGCGAGGGTGCAGTGTGCCCCCTGTTGGCAGGGTTGGGTACTGCCCGGATGCTCAGCTTCATCCTCCTCATCATCATCCACAGACACAGCTGTGCCTATCAGCCGCTCTAGAACCCTCTGCATGATGTTCTTTAATGCTGAAATACGGTGAGTTTTAAATATGTTATGATCCATTCTCCTGCAATGTATGTGCATTCAGTCAAATAACAACTTGATTTCTTACCTCCGCACTCTTTTGCCTGTAAAAAGGCCACATGAGGAGTCACAGACTGCTGAAGTAGTTCACACAAGCTCTGGAAGGTCATGTCGTGATCGGGAACATTGACACCTACAGGGCAGAGCCAAGAGGGTAGAAAGAGGGTAGAAAGACAAGTGACACAATTTCTGTGTGTTACAGCAATATGATCCTGTGAGTTAAGTGACTGACAGTTGTGTTTACTTAATACATAGAGTTTAACCCAAGTAACCTGCTTAGTAATAATAAATGATTAACGTAATTCAACCTGCACTGAATGCAACGGTTTCCTTATAGCCATCACTCGTTTAACGCATTTTCAGGATAATCGAGCCGTGGGTCAACTGGTTTTATTCTTCAGACATGTTGTTAGAACAAAAGTGATGGCAGCAGTGCAGTGGAAAAGCCAAGCCTTGCGAGCTTATGTAATAATGTAACTAATAATGACTGCAAGGCCAACCACTAGCCTCATTGCTAGCATACCAAGGACAAGCGCAGCAGTTGGGATCTCACTGGCCCTCATACGAGACACCCAGTCATCTGTGTTATGTTGGAAGGTGGAGCAGCATTTCCTGATGAACTGCAGCAAGCCATCAAGGATTTTCCTGTTGAGTTCATCCTGTAAACTCTTAAGGGACAATAAAAAAGTAGTTTAAGCTATTTAAATAATGTTGTTGTAATGTACCCTGTGTGCTGAATGTACAAACTTAGATAGACAATCAATCATGTGAACCAATTGGATGGTATATTGTATTATATTCCTGTATTTGTAACCGACATGATATAGACATAACTGGACTGGACAAGGCATAGGCTATTCTATTATAGAAATGGTTTCCAAGATCATTACATATTTTACTCAACACTACCTGTTATCAAACTACCTCTGATCATTAGGATTGACTCCAATAACTCGTTTCTCAATGTAGACCATGGCACTTTTCCCTCACCTCTGTATCAGCTTTAATAGTATCCCACAGCTCCTGACAAAGCGTGTAGCGCAGAGGACTGTTCTCACTCCCATCACAGCCGTGGCTGAAGTACTCCGCTGGAACACGAGGAGACTTAAATAATACTCAACACAATCAATCAATCAATAACAACGTTGCGTCATCATAGATTATGAACTTACCTACGTCGCAAGCCTTCCTTCTCTTTTTAGCACTAGGCTTAAAAACAAAGCAGCCCTGAAACAGCAAATGCCAGCAAAAGCTCACTTGTCATTGCGTCTAAGATTTCTATGTTGTTATCATGCACGGCGTTATACAGCAGATATAAGTTTACATATACGTTTTACCACGTTACCTTTGATACAGACGAGGTCGACATGTCACCAGTTTACAAAAAAAGTCAATATAAACACTTAAATTATAACGAAGAAATGTCCAGCAAGAGTCTCGGCTGTGCAGAGTTAGACAGGCTGCTGCGGACACGGAACACTTCCCGCTACGTCATATTCCCGCCAGTTCCACGTCTGTCTTCCCCATGCCGTTTAACGTTACACGTTTTCTCGACTGATCACACTACACTACAGTTGTCAAACTAGTTGTTGTCGGTAGCAAATTGACACATCAACCTTGCTATTTAGCAAGTTGTGTTTTAATCATATTTCTTTGTTACTCCAGGCATGGTAACTTTGCGACGTCACTGATCTTTAACACGCATGTGTGTGCGACACAGACATAATAATACGTGTGTGCGTGTCTGCATAAACCCTGGTTGTAGACAGTCATCAATATTTTATTTACTCGTTTATTTTAACTAGAAACCAGACTGGTACTAAACATTGCTGTATGTATGATCAGATCCACTAGTTTCTGAGTTGTGCTGTGAAAGTGCAGGCCTATATCTTGTTACAAGATACTGGGTTCATCATGTATTACAAATATCGTGAGATATTTAATCAAAACTAGTTTTAGAAGAATACAACCTACATATTGTCCAACATGCTCGTTTTTGTATAATCTCACCATTCATTTTCCGTTAGTATATCTGCCTTACAGGCACTTCACCTACTGCATCCCACTAGGGAGGAGGACGACAGTGTCCATTTCCCAATGTTTTTTCCATTTCCCTGCCTCAGAGGGTTACACTACTAAACGCAGGACTGAAGCTCTTTAGATGATAAAGGACTACACAATTACACACGAGATGTAAATATAACTATAAACTGGTTCACTCTTTGCATAACACTAAATTGAACTGTGCCCTTATTGTATCACAATGGAGCCTAATAACAGGTGTTACAAAAATAATCCATAGATCCAAGATTTACAAAAGGTACAGGTTACATTTTATTGAACACTGTGTGGAAGACATGTAAATATTACAGATAGGTCTACTAGTGTTGAGAAAGGATGAAATAAATACAAACAATACTTGAAATCCCATAGGGATATATAAAACAGTTCTTAAAAGTCTCCATTTAGCAAAAAAAAAAAAGAACTTGAGTACTAAGCATCATAAATACAAACATGTTTCTAAAATCTATGCCCTAAAGATTACCTGGTTATTATACCTAACATACATACTTAAAATCATCCAAGACATATATTTCATAAGTACAAAATAGTCAATTTCCTGTTTAACTGGGACCACTTTTGAATAGTTGGAAATCTGATGCACTATCAAGAAACCATTCTGCAGCATGTTACTTTCTCGAATCCTGAGTGAGAGGTTGAAAATAAAGCCCAGGCTACGATCCACTACAAAACCACTTTTTTTATGATAACTATGGGTCTCATATCTTGTAGCTGCTTGAGTAAAAGGTCAGCACCATCTGAAAATGTTTTATCCACTACAATCTTAACATTGTTCACCGAATTGAGATTAAGGGGATTTCTGAAGTCAACTAGATTTGCACAGTCACTTAATTCATCTGAGAATTTACCCCTTTGAGCTGATGTTTGTCTGATAGTGTGTTGCCTTTTGGCTGGCAGTTCAACACCGGCTTTATCGCTCAGTTTCCGTTTGGAAGCTTGGGTTGACTCTGAGGTTTCTAAAAACTGTAAGAAGGAATCTTCAAGTTCCAAAGGCTTATATGATCCGGGCAGAAGACCCTCGTCACACTGTTCCTCTTGAGCCGAGGGAGTACCAGGATTTGAGTTCTCTCTGGAACTGCTAACAGTCAAACGGTTTCTGAGGGTCTGCATCCTCTCTGAGCAAGCTGGTGTTGGATGTGAAGGCTTTCTAGGACGGCCTTTCTTATTCCCCTCTGCCATTGTGGAAGTTTGAGATTCAGAACTCTCGTCGGTGGATAATTTGCCATAATCCTGGTCTATTCTATCCTCGGTGTTCGGGCCGTTGGGGTTTGCGCCTTCGGTTTCACTCTCTTCTGCCTCGCTCACTTCAGACGAGGAGCTCGTGGACATTCCTTCCGATTTGTTTGCATCTTTGAACCTGGAACGGGAATACTTTTTGCAGAATATAAACTGGCTCCTATGATCTTCAATGTACCTCTCTGTGAGGCCATGAGTGGTGTAATGTTTGAATATGCTCCTCTCGGCCCTCTCCACCGTGTCACAGCCAATTATCATACACGGATACTGCAAGGAGGACTTCTTAGTGCACAGGGCGGATGCCTCCTCATGGGATTTGAGTGCAGGTTTTCCAAAACTGCTCCAATGATCCATAGACTTGACCTCCTTTTTTTTTTTTTTTACTTTGTACTTGTTTTCGAAAATTTCTTTCCCATTGCTGCCCATGCCAAACAGGCCTATTGATTTAGTCCTCCTACCGTCACTACTTTTAGGATCATAGACATACTCATGTTTTTTTATCAGATGTCGCAGGAGGTTTGATTTTGTAGTGTAGACACAGTCACATCCGTCATACTCACACTTATATGTTGTGTCCACTGTCCCACTCTCAGAGATCGCGATTTCTTTGTGGAAATTTTTTATGTGCTCAATGTACTTGTCCACAGACTCAAAGGGTAGAGAGCACTCCTCCCTATCACATTTAAATGCCCCTACGTTCATGCTGGACATCATAGCAGTGGCTTTATCACGTGTGAACTTGTGAAGTAAAAGGTAATGCTGCACTAATTTAGTGATTCCCATGAACACTCTGGAACAATCTTTGACTTGACACCTGACCTCGTCATCTTTTACTACGCTCTCTTGCCCACTTATTATAGTAGGCTTTTCAGTGTCACCTTCCACTCTGGTCAGGGGCAGGGATGCCTGATGCATAGCCCTGTAATGGAGGATAAGGTTTTGCTGAATGGTGAACGCAGCACTGCATCCTTCATGAACACAGCGATATGGTCTATAAGGGCTGAAGGCATTGTCTGGGTCACCCATCTTGAGCCCCAACTTTTTCTGTGGCTTCTCTCTCTTGTGGTGCTCATTTGTGGGTGAGGGTTTTGAACCGCTCGGTTTGTCTGATGGAACATGGTGATTCAGCACTATGCTCACCTCCCCAAGCTTCTCGTTCAATTCTGGGACCGGGATAGCTTGAGCCTCTCCAGGCTCCTCTTGAGCAGGGTCAGGCATTGATGATGAGCTCATCTCACAGTTCTGCCCGTCACTCAAATAGTGATGAGGTGATGGCAACTTCGTAACAGTTGATATTTCACCAGCAATACCTTCTTCTGCAGAATCATATGCAGTGGTGACCATCATGGGATCGTCATGGTCTGTCTGAGTTTCAATTGCAATATCAAGTGGCTCCTGTTTAATGCCAGGTATGGGTAGTGAAGATCTTGTCGTACGACTTGTATTTGCCTCAGTGGCTGTACGGCTGCTGTAGCAATCTTCTTTGGATAGTCTGAATACACGGCGATTACGTGCACTGAACTTTAGCTTCAGCATCTCTGGCTTTGTTAAGCGATGAACTTTTTCATAATGGATTCTCAAGCCTGTAGTTCTGGTAAATGTTTTAGGGCAAATCTGACAGGGGTATGGAGAAAACTTCACTGGAGTCCTTTTCAGTTCTTCTATCATATCATTAGTGTAATCATGCATTTTAGACAAGTGTTTGAATAATGCCTCTTTAGTCATGAATGAATACTCACAATCATCCTGATCACACTTAAAAGGTTTGGGTAACTTTTCCCGAGACTTTTCCTCGCGTTTTTCTTTTGGAGTCTTACTTTTTTCACTGTCAGATAAGGAATCACTAATGACATGTGCTAAGGACAATTTTTCCATTTTCAACTTCTCTTGCGCAGCCTCAATTAAATCCAACCTTTGAAAGGCCTTGGAAATGTCCATTAAGTGATCCTCACTGCGGGGCACAGCCTGGGATGGGTCAGTAGGCTCTGGTGCCTTCTCTTTCTGATCGCTATTTGTTTGACCGGGCTGTTGTTCTGTGGAAGCAGAAGGGAGTGGATCGGACGAGGAGGGGTCTATCATTGAATTTTGGGGCTCCGTTTTAATCACTTGAGGTGTTGTCAAAGTGGTCAAGCTACAGCTTTCCTTTGAGAACTCTCCATTCGTCATGTTGAATATTGCTCCATTAGTATCGGGGACGTGAGGGTCATTGAGAAAATCTAGGAATGACGTTGGCAGGTCAGCCGTGAGATCGACTTCGTCTAATGGCTTGCATTGTGACCGTTTTGATAGATGGCCTCCGAGTGACTTGGTGCTTGTGAACTCTCTGAAGCATCTCCTGCAGATGACTTTACCATCCTTTATTATCGCGGGCCATTTGGTTCTCTTGCTTAATCTGTTGCGCTTTCCTTTTGGTGCATCAGCATCGCTGATCTTGTCATCCGAGGGATTCACCTCACAGTCGACAGTACTCAAGTCTTCCTCAAACGGGATGTCTGCGGTAATCACACTTTGAGGACTGAGCATAGCCTCGACAGAGCTGTCAATCGGATCAAAACCAGGTGTCTCAGCCTCGGGTGTCGTGGTCTTGGGGATGACAGTGGTGGCTTTTAGTACACCTTGGGTCTCTGGGATGTCTTTCTGACATTTCACTGGGATGTCTACTGTTATTTTTGGAGGCAGACTGGGTGCTGCATTCTGATCATATGGAGTGTGGTAAGTTCCATCAGGAAGGTTTTCAACTGTTGAAATGCTACTGTTGTGACCCGTCTGGCCGGTCATATTGGAATTTGTTTTTCTTACATTGTCATCGTCCACACTGACCTCTGGCTGCATTAATCCATATTGTTGTCCACCATTGTGTATTTGGGACCCAGTGTCAAGCATAAGTGAGCTAGATACATACTGAGACATCAAAGTTGAATCTGAAGTAACATGTGACATCGTGCCACTGTGCGTAGCTGCCAGTGAATGGTCTCTCTCAGTTGGGAGAGGGGTTGTGGTTTGATAGGGATCTGGTTGCCACTGAGGGTAACTCCTGGAGGGATATTCAGCCACGTTAAATACATCAGGAAAACAGTTATTCATAGGAGATGAAGGCCAATCCTCAGATACTTCTGGATTCATTAGTCCAGCTGAATTCCCTGGGCTTTCCCATGCTGGGTATAGGGTGGGATTCACCATTGGAGTGATAGGCACTGGGTCCACTGAGCCAGAGTAACAGGGGGCAGGTGAGCTTGAACACCCCATGGGATAATCCATCTGCTGCAGCCCAGGTTTGTTGCATAGTGGTGGTATTTGTGGATTCGGGGATCTGTGTGACTGACTAGGGGATGCCGTTTCAATGTTGGTTACTTTCTTTGCAGCTATTTTTACCACTTTGTTGTATTTCTTGGCTAGTTTCCAGTCTTCAAATATTTCAGGGTGTTGTTTCTTCACATGCCGTGAGAGACTTTTATTTGTGCTGTATGCACGTGTACAGTCCTTATATGGGCAGCAATGCATGTTCTCTTCATTGCCGGTTGCAGCTGGCATGCTAGAAGGATAGCCCTGTGAGGAGCATGGGTTTTCAGCTTTTATCTGAGATGGAGAAAGGATCTGAGGTGGCACTTTCTGAAAGACATGAGTAACTCCATTATCAATACCTTCTCTCTGCAGACCATCTGCATGATTTATTGTGCAAGAAAGAGGGTATACTGGTTGATTCTCCACGTGTTCAACTACTATGGTAGGATGCTGATGCGGAACTTCGGGTGGCATTTTTGCATCAACTGTTGCTGCCGCAGGATTTGTCAGTGGAGTATAGCATTTCTCTGGTTCTTTTGCCTCTAAATTCTGATTCTCTACAGAATTGAGCATGCTTTCAATTGAGTGTTTCACCCTTACAGGAATAGGCTCCTTGAGAGTGAGCGGAGATTTGGAAGGCGATGTGCTTGCCATTGCCACGTCCTTCATATATGCCTCTGTGTCGATGCGTTCGAGGCGGACAAAAGAAGAACACTTATCTTCCTTTTTAGGGGTGCCCTGGGGTACAGGTTGAATGTTGGGGGGGGGCTGAAGGTTTTCGTTCGATGGGGGAGGATTGTTCACCGCATCATGTGTACCATGATTCTCTTGGTGAGACAGGCATTGGGACTCTGAGTAGAAAACCTTTCCGCAGTTAACCATCTGGCTGGTGTATGTAAGGTAATGCTGGGCCTCATGATCATATAACAAATAGGCCTCATTAAAAATCTGCCCACAATTGGGGAACATACACCGAGCCTGAAATTCTGGATGTGTTTTTCTATGCATGAGCAGTTCCGAATTGGAGTTAAAACTAGCTTTGCAATCAAGCTGTATGCAGATATATGGTTTGATGCCACAGTGCATTTGCAAATGATCATTGAGATGTTTAACATTAACAAATTGCCGCCTGCAATACTGGCACACCACTTTCTGCTTCTGTATCTCTAGGAAACGTATTGCTTCTGCATCATCCTTGTGGCATCTTACATGAGCCATGAGATTACGGAAAAACTTGAAAGCCTTTGAACAATTTTGAACTGGACAGAAACAATCCTGGCTTAGCTGTGTTTCAGATGTCCCTTGCTCTTGGTTTACGAGGCTGGTGGAATTGACTTGTGTGTCAATACTGGTATAGTTGCCATTTGGGGGTTCGATTTTGACTGGGCTGATGTTGGTCTTTACAGCGACCTTTACATTTTTTGACGGACTTTTAGCAGACTGAACTGGTTTGCCAACCTTCCTAGCAGCTTTCATTGCAGCTAGTCTCTCTTTGCATGATTGCTTTACGTGGGAAGCAACATGTGGCTCCAAAACTTCGCGGCTTTCAAAACTATCAGCACAAATTGGGCACAGATACATACCATCTTTAAAATGCTTCTGAGCGTGGCGCACAATGCGGTGACCCAAAAACTCCTTGTCGCATAAAACACAGTACTGCATGTACGCCCGCCAATTTCGAAATCGAGCAGAGACAAACCCTTGCTCCCTAAGTTTTTTTGCCTCTCTATTCTTTTCTCTTTCATCCGTAATTTCATTCAGTTCATTTGTAGTGTTCAACAAAAAGTCCTCAAGGTCCTTGTACTCGGGGGCCTTGGCCAGGGCGCTTTCCTCCTCTTGTTCCTCAGCGTCGTTTAGCGTGTCTATAGAAGACACAATAGCTGCTTCTTCGCCCATCAATGCCAAGCAGTTGCGCTTCAATGTTCTCCAGTCCCAGAACTCTGGATCAAAAGGCCACTGTGTCTTCAAGGCCAGCAGTAAATCACAGCGTAAAGAATTAGGTACTGGCAGGTTCCCCTCCTCCTCAGGCTTTTGGTCCGGTTCGTTGTACAGGGACTCCACTGAGTAGTACGAGTCTACGGTAGGCTGAAGGAGGAATTCAGTCAGCTGGCAAGCGCGCTTTACCTCAAGATCATTTGGCAAGAGGCAGTAAATAGTTTTGCAGATGGTAGACTTGCTGTCCTTATGGTCACTAGTCGTCATTTTAACGGCCTGAATGCACATTTCGACACACACTGGAAGCCCCACCTCTCCAACCTGATGGTGAAAAACACAAAATAAAACACATTAGTCAGTTCTTTTGGAAAATATGAATGCAGACCATATCACAGTTGACGTCTTACCAACAGACAAAAACAATTTTTGTGTTACATTGTTTTCTTTTACCTCGTTTTGGATTACTTTGATGAAAAACAGAATGTGACAGACACTTCTGCACAGCAGTGCCATCTTTTTGCTCTGCTCTAGAAAGACATCCGCCAAGGACTCCAGCCGTATCAGTAGCTTACTCCAAAACAGCGTGAGTTCCCTGGAAGGGATCAGAATAACACGAGTAGAAATATTAGCACAGACAATCAATTCAGTTGGATCAAAAATGTTCGGAAACATATGCATAATACTTATGCACGCAGTCAACAGAAATTAAAGAAGCTTTGGTTTGGGTGGGAGGGAACCTCATCATCCACTTCAAAATAGCATGACAATGAGTATGTAGATGAAAGTGTAGAGCTCAAAACCCTTGTTGGAAACACACCAGGCACAATAAACCTCTTCTTGGAGAAGCTGTCGCTTGAGGAAGGCAGTACATAAACACAGGGCTCCCTTCTCGTCGCCCTCCGACTCCAGGTTACAGATCATGTCCAGAGCATCTTTACAGTCTATGGATGTGATCTGTGATGGAGACAGGGAGAAGAAGATAAGACAAACGTTATTCATCTCAGATGGGACATTTGGATGTCAGAGCAGCAGAATTACAGAACAGTTAAATTAAAATGTATACAAAATGTAAAAGAATATGCAAAGAACTGCATACAATATCTATATACCTAATTATTATAATTAGCAGAATGTAAATGTAAACATTATTATAGTAAAGGTAAACAATTAGAACATTATTGACAAAAGAGAACACTATACAAACTGTTGCTTGTACCATGCTTGTACAATATTACCATGAAAGGAAAACACAATGCCATTACATTTCACAACATGATGTTCAATGGGTGCATGGTGAGAAGAACAAAAAAAAAAAACTTACTTCTTCCATGAGCTGCTCTTGAGTTTTCGTCATACAGATGCAAACCAAGTAGATTTGCTTAAAGTTCCCTTTTCCTTCATATCCAGGGTACTCAGAGCATATCTTTGCAAGGACTGCAGCCTTTTCAATACTGTCCATTTTGATCAGATGCTTTAGTCTCATGTTGAGGAGCATAGGACCTTCCAACTCCAGAAATTCATGGACTACAAAAAGCAAGACAGTAGCAGAGGGAAACAGTTACTCTCTATTCAAACATTAACTAAACAACTGATGCAAGAAACCACAACCACATGTTGTGTGCATTGATTGTGTGTTGATCACGGACACCATCCACTTAACCTATATCTATACCTATACAAGAACTGACCTTGCTCAGTCTGTGGCGATCCAATGGACAGGATGCTGCTTAGAGTGGCATTGGACCACACGCCGCCCTGCTGTGCCATGACGGACAGCACGCGAAGCTGTGTGTTACCAGTCTCTTGCAAAAGGCTGTGTGCCAACTGGGGAAGGAAAGGAAAACGGGCTGCTGGTTAGACTCGACATAAAGTGCTGCAGCCATTTAACAACCATATCTGATTTCATCACTAAAACGAAGTTATAGTACATAGTAGTTAATACTTCACACTGACCTTCATGGAGGACTGGAATTCCTCCCATAAGGCAACAGGGACATGCTGGGGCAGTAAAAGTAGCAACTCCACACAACTCCTGTGAATTCAACATCACCATCCATCAGGGCGAAATATAGTTCAAGGACAGATACAATGCACCATGCATAAAAATGTCTAATGGATCTAAACATACAAATTTACGGCCAGAAGTTGCACATCACAATAACATGGGAGACAATGATAATGAAGGCTAGGTTCTTGACAGATCCTGTGTAAACAAAAAAAATGTTCTTCTGTAAACAACATGGAAGACAAGTGAATGACTTAGCAACAGACAGTCTATTTGAACACACAAACCTACACCTACACGGATCATTACACTCAATCACAGCAAGGTAAAGAAAGAGTACCAGGTTTGGGTATTACTGCGTGTGTGTATAATAAAGCTGTTAACATGTGTGTGTGTGCAGTGTCTGGATTGTACAGTGATGCAGAATACCGTACTCACAGTGCTAACTTTTCAAGTAGAAGTGGCACATTTTCACATTCAGAGGAGAGACAGGAGGTGGCCTTTGCGAAACTGAGTATGGCCACAGTGTACACCTCCAGCAGAGGCAGTGGGTCTTCATCTGTCTTCCATCGGCCAGCATTTTCCACAAGGACCTACGATACCAATGTGAACAAAATGGGGGAATAAAGTCCATTAATGACGGTTGATGTACCACTACGACAGTGTAGCTACTACAATGTAGCTACAAGTAACACAGACCATAAGAAAAGTCATCGGTCACAATGATATCCAATGTAAAGCAAGTCGGAACTGAACGCTACAGTACTAATCAGCATCGACTTTAGAAAACCAAGGTAGGTAGTACATACGCTTTAATAGCAAACAGTGTATTTGAACAGTGTAAGACACTGTTCAAATATCAGAAAGGTTATGCAAAGTATTAAATGTAATGGATAAAAATACAATTATATAAATAGTGATATTTACATGGAAAGAATTGCATGAATAAAACTAAAAATGCGTAGGCTTAAGTTTCCTATTTTGACTACTTCTAGTCCATTACAATAAACTGTAGGTTATATATATATATATATATAAGCTAACAAGCTTGATCACATACAGTATGTAGTGTACACATTTTTTGTAAATAAAATATTTAGTACATCATCATTAGTGCCAAGAGTAACAAACATGTTCTGTTAGAACATTTATATTTAAAAAAATACATGACGAAAGCATGCAGCGCTGTACTGGTTATTATGGTACATGCAATGAGTCTTATCCACCGTTACAATGCATTCTTGAGCACTGATTGGTTGGTTAAATGACTAAGAATGGCTCCTCGTCAATTCTCCTTTCTAGGTCATTGAACCAAAAGTTAGAACCTTGATCAGGAAACCACCTATTCTGCAGAGTTTTAACTTCTGCAGGATTCGACCAAGCGACAATCATCGCATCTTGATTAATGCAAAAGTAAAACACATTGAAACATAGGTCTATCTACATGCATATGCATAAGAATTGTCATGAGCTCAAAATGGATAACACATTATGGCCTTGAATCCATGTTGATTTTGTCAAAAAGTATTCAATAACTGACGCCCTTCAGATACTAGTACATATGATGTGCTATACGATGGGACTGTCGTGAAATACAAATCATGCTGCAATCGTGGTGAGGTCACTTTTCATACAAAATACAACTATTTGCCAGCTTCAGGAATATGTTAATGTATACGACTTGAGTGTGTAAAGGCCGGTGATGTGCTTAACTACGGTAATTAGGGCATGCGGCCTTGGCTAACACCTTGTTTAAAAAAAAAATCGGGGGTTTTTTCCGCAAAATAACGCAGACTATCAAAAGTAGACAATGTATGCAACAACTCAAAATCGGAAAAGAACCAAAGAGTAAACTATATCAGGTTTTAACTTTTATCTCCAGTGCCATTAATTCAACTAGATGCAATGCACACATGCAGCGATTATTTCTAAATCTCGCTAGCTATCCATTTTGCACAGCATGACCACCGAGCTGGGGACCCTGCATACCAGCTAGCAGCATTCATCTGGACCTAGCTATCTGGCCTGGGAAAAAAAAAAACTAATGCGTGATCGCTGCTAACATATCAAGGTCACTTCTTCACACGCAAACCGTGAGAATGTGCACATAAACATTGGCAACTGGCAAATAGCGTTATAACGGACGGGTAAAATTGCAGAGGAGCGGTTTTCCCTCTCATCCTAAAAGGCAAGCCAGCTAGCTATAGCTAGCTAGCCGCTTAGCTACATTGTTGTAGCCGACGTACACGCGCATCCTCGGCCAGGAAGCCAGGAGGGTTGCAGGCTGCCCGGGACGAGAAGGAGGGAAACATGCTTACTTGGCAAAACTCCTGGCAGAAATGCAAAGAGGCCTCCAACGGTGATCCCGAGCTTTCTTTTAGTGTTGTGGTCAAATTATGAAAACGTTCTCGGAGTCCCTCGATAGTTTTCCGTGTATCATATTCCTTCTCTGTCTCCCCCTCCGCCATCTTCACAACAATCACGACCGCGTACGCACAGATGTTACGTTGCCAGACTCGCACGGACACGCAAGAGGGGGAGGGGAGAGCACCAGTGTGTTGTGCTCCACATTCTCTGATGTCAACAAAGCATCAATGACCTTACAATGACACAAGATCGCAATCTACAAACTAGGCGGAGGACATTTGCCCGGCACCTTTACCCTACCTTAAAATATACACATTTTCTAAGGTTTTTGAAAACGCAAGCCTTCTTTAATGGCCACCTGCTGCTGTCCAGGTCTGCTTTCCTGAAAACGAGACTGAAAACGTGTCTTAGTGAGACTTTTGAGTAGGTCTAAATAAGGTTTGGTAAACCATGACGACTTAAGGGTTCATGGATGATACTGGACGCTGATAATATTTGACTACAATGATCAACCAAACAGGTTTTGTTATGAAGTGTTCTGAATTTCAATATTTTTTAGATATTTATTTATCAAATTGAATATGACACTCTTACAATGCAGAACCAAAATACCATCAACAAACAGACAAGCAAACAACAACTATAAACAACATATACCAGGGGTACCAACCAACAAAATACAAGTATATTTCATCACAATTGAGTGTAGTCTAACACCTGCAGATGCTGCTCCTTCAGAAGTAGACCTACAGTAGTATCTACTTATCATGCGTTATGTGTTGATATTTTTTTACTGTCTTGTTGCTTTAACTGATTTATGAGCATTTACATCTACCCTGCAATTGTATCTGGTTTTGTTTGTTGTTTGTATGGTTTTGTTTGGCTTGACATAAAATGAATACAAAAATGAATATAATTAACAAGTACAAGTACTTAACAAGTACAAGTACGTATAGTGAAAGAATGGTTGACGGTGGCTGACACTTTGATTAAATATAATATTTTAAAATATATCAGAATTAAATTCTATGTCTTGTGTATCGACAGAAGTGCGTAATGTACCATTACGCATTTGGTAATTCCAATAATGTTTTCCATATGGTTTACATGGCTATTTACATAGTTTGTATATAATATTCAGTTTTTTTTTATCATGTTAATATGATTTTGAAGTCTGTCGATAATATCAGGTATAACGTTGAAATCAACAGGTGCATAACACCTTGGCTCACAACACCAAAGCAAAAACCATGAGTGAAGATGTAGTCTACATGTTTTAATAACGTTTCATTCTATAATTGAATCTACCAAGAGATTTGATTGTATTTGCACAACGCCACAAATGGGAATACAGCGAGAGAGGCGCATGCTTGAACACATTTAGAAAGAATGAAGGCACGTGCACACATTATAATGAAGACAAGCTGCAGTTTTCAACCTCTATTGTTTATGGTAATGGCAAGCATTGCAGTTGCAGGCTGTCTGGTTCCTCACCAATTCTCGTTTTCCTCGTATCATAACCTCCATCTGAGAGAGGATGGACAGAGAGAAAGAACCAGGAGGGGATGTTAGCTGGTTATACGTTTATGTACTGTATGACATCCTACTGTACAAGCACTGACACTTTATATGTCAATAATGTAGCATATAATAATGATTGCCTCTACTGTAATTACGTGTACATTCACATTCTGTGTTATTTACATTTTGTATCTCTTTTTAATTATTTTACTGTCCTGTAATTCTGCTGCTGTGTGATACACACATTTCCAGCTGTAATAATAAGTAAATTGAAGTTTAGTTCAGTCCCCTGAGCACAATTTCTTGCACTTCTATGAAGAATGATAAGAACAAATGTCTGTCATATATGCCACTTTACCAGCCAAAACATTTGGAGTAAGTTAAAAACAAAAAAGCTTATATCATGGGATTATCATTAAAAAGACTGTTTTTTTATGGTTATTTTTTTTCAATGAAATAGTGGTTGAATACCGTATGGATACTTGTTGCTACACAGCAGGTGGCCTCCGAGGTTATGTTCTTTGGCGTGTTCATGGTCACCTTGGACATCAGAGGTGTAGGGTACGCTCTGGAGAAGCAACAGCCCATGCACTGGTACACCGGACGCTCCCCAGAGAACATCATGTTTTTCCTCAGAGTGCATTCCTCACAGCCCACTGGGGAACAATCAATGACCCAAGATGAATAAACAAACAAACATACAAACACACAAGGAAACTATAGAAAACTTGGGAGAGGTTTTTATGAACATTCTGATGAAAAAGATGTGCTTAGTAGGCCTAACGTTTACATTAATGACCGACAATTAAAACGTGGATATACCCAACACATACTCTGTTGATATGGGCTATAGAAAACATGCACCCTGCACACCATACATATGAAGATAACATAGTAAAAATCAGTCTATATGGTTTCTGATTGTAGGTGTATCACATTTCCATTCAAAATAAGACAAAATAAGACAGTTGAATTAAAAGTGGACAGTGTTATTGGTCAGAAGATGTCTTACTCCTTGACATGCCTGTGTTTGGGTACGAGTCAGCAATGTAAAGCAGAAAACACAGGAGGAGAAAAGACAGCGTTCCACATTTCACTGAAGCCGTCATGGTGGAAGTGAAAATGAACTAAGGAGAGACATGAACATGTTTGTTAGAAATAAACTTTCAACTAATGATAACATCTATTTGTGTTAAAAAATAGAAGTACATTCTAGAGAACAAACAGGTTTAACAGCAACGCACCTTTTCTCTTGGTTGCTGCTGGCTGGTGGAAGTGGCACGACGAACAACTTCAATACAATACAGTTTTTACAAGCGCCCCCCCGAGTCTATATACACTGCTAGGGATTAGATAACATCCTACAACCTTATCAGAGATCTCGCTGACTCCGTGGCCACTTAGCTACCTGGCGCATAATCACTTGATTGGAAAAAGGACCAGTAGGCCTACACACGGCGAGAAGTCAAAACACACTCTAATCATCCTTCCATCCTGACTATGAATGCTGCCTCTAATCCCGGGGTGGTTGTTACTAGGTAACTGGGTGGTTATCATTTGTCTTGTCATAGCAAGTGGAGGGGGTCATTAGTTCATGAATTGGCCATTGTATTAACTTGCAGTCTGGCGAGATTACTGTTTGCCGTGGACACGTCATCATGTATGTACATAATGTGCATGCATGATGATAGATGGAAAACTAAATAGCTCAATTGAAAGTCAAAGTGTTCCTCTGATTAAAAATACCGGGGGCAAAATGTGCTGACGCAGGGCATCCTAGAAGTAAATAGGCCTAAGTATGAGAATAAGTTGTAAAACAATAACAATTTATATTAATCAGTTGTACATTTATTGTTTCTTTTTTATCATGAAACAAATAAGATGATATGGTAACTTATTGAAAAAGAGTTTCTGGACAAATGGAGATACCAAATGAGTGAATGTATTGGACATTTATTCAGTGGCTAGCGTACCTGTCCGCCTACAGATATTTGTAGCAATGGGTATCATTTGCTTCTGTCTAATCATTTCGTTGACCTTTTAGTGTGACCCTGGTTGTGTTGGTGATAAAGCCTTTGAACAAAACTACTGTTACTCAGTAAGCATAGAAGGTAGAACCGATTAAATCCCTACGATTAACAGGATTTGGATCTTATCTGACCCTTTCTTTATGCTCTTGGAATCTAACTCTAAATAAAAAAAGTATAAAAAGTAATTCCGTTTGCCTTACTCATTTTGTGTTTTGCTATATAGTCATTGATTTTATTGCGATGTTTTGCTGTAATGTTACATTGTATGCCCAGCATTATGAATGGAAGGTTGAGGTCACTCCAGGGGGTCAACGGGCGTACGGATACAGGTGAAGACGGGGAACTTGAGTCAACTCACTGCCAGTTTAAGTGGTAAGTGTGGTTTATGGTAACTGTATCCCAGGGATAAATGTGACAAACCAGACACATACCCATTTCTGGCAGCTCAAGCAGCTGCATCTCTACTGTATAGAGAGGGGGGCCCTGACGAGAATTGGCAAAATTTTTGTTGTACTTTGTTGTATTAAATCAACAAAGACAGGCCACTTCATTGTTGAGTGCAAATGATGAGATATGGAGCAAATAACTGCATTTCAGTGCATGACTGAATTTCAGTCAAAACCCTTTTTTTAAATTTGTAGCCTATTTATTGACGAGGTTAGGAGATTGTGCCGTCTTTGTAGCGTTTCAAAGATGATTAAATTGCTGTGTTTTTGTGTTGGCCTACAACAATGAGTAGAATGTGTATTCCGAATCTGACCAAGTTCTTTTGTGGTCGTACCAAATGAATTAGGAGAGTGACACGGTGTGGTGGCAGGTGGGACTTGCGTTGTTATGTAGCGCAGAGCCCTAGAATAATCTTGATAAATGTGGACAGAATGGCATAGCCTACTGTATGCGAGTATTAACTAAGTGGAAATCCGTTCCAACACACATTATACACATTCTATTCACATAACTTATATGGTAGGCTAAAGAAATAAAAAGGCACAACATGTTACCCACCGTGTCCTAACCCAATTTCACCCACCGTGTCCTAACCCAATTTCTATGAAAGAGACTTGAATTATTAAAATGCAGTTGAAACAATTTTAATACTGCACGGTACAGGTGTGTAATACGGATACATATTTTATTATACCACATTTCCTACGTCCTACCTACTATGCCCATTATAAACCTGAATTTGTGTCAGGATGACATTATCCAAGAAGCGTCTATAAGGGAGGGGTCGAGTGGGAAACTGTCGTGGGGAAACTGTAGAGTGTAGTGCATAATTGTCTTATCGTCCGACACAAATATACCATTTGTATACAAATATACAAAATAGTACCACAACAAGGACGCGAATATGAGACTTAACTCGTACTCGTACGCTGTGTACTCGTCGGAATAGCCTCTAGTTTACAATTCAGTCTCGGTCTTGCTTAAAACGTGGTATGGTCTGGGTTCTAGCGAGACGACCGTGGCCCATGCGGTATCAATGCAAGCGATTCTGCAACTGTACAGTAAAGCGCACACAGGGGCAAGCCCGTGCGTCAGTGTCCAAGAAACCCCATCGACGAGACAAAACTCGCGGCGTGAACGTGGCAGCCATTTTACATCCTCAAGAGTGAATGACTGAAGCCGGACCAGTGCCGGGAGTTTTACACTTTTCTCTTTTTATTATCACATTTATCTTCCGAAATTATCAACACAACACAAGTTGGTGATCCATCGGCAGGTATGGCGAATACCAATTAGTCGCACGAATGTTGCTTAATTGATTGCTGAAAGTCTGAGTGGTGGTGTTTGAAACAATGTGGAAACTGGTGGTGGTTGAAACGAGTTCTCCAGACCGGCTTTTTGAAAATGGACTCTTCCTATGTGGCGGCACGTTGACAAACCACGCACCTAGCTAGCTAGGGTTTTAGCGTCCAAGGCCTCCTGTGATTATAGCCAAAGTTGTGCGTCTCGGTTTAACAATCGGTAAATTAATATCGATACATTGCGTTTGAGGAACGACTTCATTGAAATGCTGACCAAATTAGCATGCTATCTTGAGCTAGCCTATTTTGACAGATCAAGAATTGGCATGCTCATTGTCATTGTGCTAACGTTAGCCAGTTAAAAAACTAGTTATATTCCCGTTTTTTTTAATCGATCATTGTTGGCTTGTACACATGGCTACACTGGGATATTATATTTTATTTGACCGACTTCTAACGAACTACAATAGATGAGCTTTGTTATTGTGCTTCTAACCAAAGACAGTAGCTAACAGCTTTTTTGCTGTAACGTTAGCCGTGCAAACTAGCTAGCGCAAACGTGTGCAATTCAGCCCCTCCCTCTAATTGTAATGCTACTAGTATATGCAATAATATTTGTAAATATAAATTGCACGGATGTCTGGGGTTGTCTAAGTTGCACAGGTTGCCTTTATATACGCGACACGCTGCATTTAAATGCAATTTACCTATCGTAGTAATATCTTGCTTTACACGCTGCATACATGTGCAGTACAATATATAACTAACCACTTTAATGTGCTTATTGGCTATCAGTCCCCGTCTCGAGTAAAGATGGGCGAAAACACTCCACGTTTTGCTGCGACCGTCGGCGCAAGATGAACCCTACCAAAGAACAGCAACTTGCATAATGGATTAATTTTGTAATGCCATCTTCAAGTGTAAAACAATAACTTTAGTTTCAGAATTACAGTTCCAGCACAAATGATCTCAAGTTAGATTTGCTGACAGTTTTGGTAGACAGTGTGCTATATGATACATGCTTGTTCACTGGTCAGCCACCGGAAACTGGGGCTCAGCCGCTTAAGGAACACGTGTATGAGCTATCTAGCTTTGCTGAAGTCAGCAATGAGAAGGCAAGCTAACATGTAATTTGGAGAATACATTACCATTGGTAGCTTGACTTGGCTTTACGTTCAGACTTTGAAACGACTCAGACTCAACGTATTCACACAGAAACAACTTGTATTGCTAAAGTATTATCAACTTTCAGAAGTTTATTAACAAGCCATAAAATCTGAAATTGCCATTTGTAATGTGTAGCTTCAAGATGCGAGTTATGTGATGTTGTAGTTGCATGAGGACAAAGACCAATTACACATTTGTCTGTTGGGGCAGGTTTGATTTACTGAAATATGTCCTGTGTTGCAGAATTGTGCTCAAGTCAAGTTCATACACTTTCACTAAATACATGACTTTGTCCCCCCCCCCCCCCCCCCCCCCCCCCCTCCCCTATCT
>OOFB01021630.1:42972-58666 GCA_900323305.1 Trachyrincus murrayi
TTTCACTAAATACATGACTTTGTCCCCCCCCCCTCCCCCCCATCTACAAGCCATTTTATACAATGCTGTCTGCACAGCGCCCCACATGTTGCCCAGGATCCAGCATTAATTTGGCTCATTGCATTTACACAGATTTCTGGAGACATGGCCACAGAACATATTAATGGAAATGGTCCAGAAGAACCAATGGACACCTCTGCTGCAGTTACCCATTCTGAGCACTTCCAGACTTTATTAGAAGCTGGTTTACCACAGAAAGTTGCTGAAAAACTAGATGAAATTTACATAGCAGGTAAGACAAAATGAATGTCTCTGTATATTCATATACTTGCATTTTATTGATGCAAATTTTTGCATGTGCTGTCATCTTCATTGCCTTTTTGAATGTGGGACTTAGTCATTTTAAAGCAACTTTTTGTGGTTTCCTACCAAAATGGGTACTGCAGTGCTACAAAAATTTGAATTGACTATTGCCGTTACAATGCGTGAATTATTGCATTTCATAATTAAGTTACATTGTAAACCACTGTAAAGTTGTCTCTCTCACTGTAATAACTCTTTCCTCTTATTCTCTGGATTCTTAATACAGTGTTAAGTTGGAGTGCTTTCTATTAACCCAGCCCGTAGCACCATTTTAACACTTCTCTAAAATGACAGCATCACCTGCATATGGTTGCAGTCTGCACTTTGCCCTACTTCTTTTTTTGGTCATATTTATTTGGTATAAAATCCAGGGGTCATTTTGGGACTTGGGTGGACTACTAGAAAATAACTTTGCCTTGCCTTTTCAACCAGATGGGGACAAATCAGAAACAATAGCAGCAGCAGCTGTCTGGTGTATGGCAGTTTGGGACAGGTGATGGAGCCACTGTAGAGCAGAATGCTGGCAGACTCATTAGAAGCTCCCAGGCACACCATAGAGGGCACATGCATATCATGTTTCACAGTCACATCTGTTATGATTAGTTCAGCAAAAAAATACCGGTTGGGGAATAAAGTACAGCCTGCCTTCTAAACATTTCTCCATTAGACTGGGAATTATAATGGGTTATTGGTCCTTCACAGCATAAAAGCCTATTGCGTTATCAAGATTGCCTATAGTCCTGATCATAGAAACATGAGTTACATTTTGTGTGAATTGTCAACTGCTTGTTGTATATGTTGGGTGTTCTGTTCCCAACAGGATTGGTGTCACACAGTGACTTGGATGACCGAGCAATTGAGGCCCTAAAGGAGTTCAACGAGGACGGTGCTCTGCAAGTCCTTTTGCAGTTCAAGGAAAGCGACCTCTCACATGTTCAGGTGTGAATTTTGCTGGTCATATTCTCCTTGTAGCAATATCATATTTTAAGATCCACAACATGAGATTGTGGAAGTATTGTTCTGATGATATATATTGTTTTGGTTCCTTTGCAGAACAAAAGTGCCTTTCTTTGTGGAGTTATGAAGACGTACAGACAGCGAGAGAAGCAAGGGACCAAAGTGTCAGACTCCAATAAAGGACCCGATGAGGCCAAAATCAAAGTTAGTCGACATTGAATCCTGGAAACGTATATTGTTACTTAACTGTGTGTTGGAATATATTTGGGAAGTAGAATGTATCGTAGTAAAATTGCAGTCAAGTACAAAAACAAGTCAACGCTGCTGAGCCTTCACTTCTTGTACACCCGTATTTAAACTGTTCTCCCTGAAGAGGGCTAGTCTCACTACTTTGACCTGTGCACGCTGCCATTTTGAAGCCCTATATTGTGTCGACTAGGCCCTGCTGGAGAGGACTGGCTACACACTTGATGTGACAACAGGCCAGAGGAAGTATGGAGGCCCACCGCCAGAATCGGCCCACTCCGGGGTGCAGCCTACCATCGGTACAGAGGTATGTCCCTGTCGCTTGTCTAGTAATCTCTAATCACAGCCTCCTTTACTTGGATGTCCAAATGATGAACATGTCTTATTCTGTAGTAACCTTGGTTACGCTGATGACTTACCGCTAAGACCTGACAGGACACACACCCGTACAAGGACAGTTTGTGTCACATTTGTCCAACTGGGAGAAACATTTTTTTTCTCACTTTCCACCTGGCAGATATTCGTTGGCAAGATCCCCAGAGACCTGTTTGAAGATGAGCTGGTCCCGCTGTTTGAGAAAGCCGGTCCTATCTGGGACCTTCGCCTGATGATGGACCCTCTCAGCGGCCTGAACAGAGGCTACGCCTTTGTCACGTTCTGCACTAAAGACGCTGCACAGGAGGCCGTCAAATTGGTACGTCATCTCTGGATGGTCTGACCTCAATATGACACCAGATGGGTTTTATGTTTGTGTTGTGTGTGGAGTTGAGAAAAGCAGTGACAACCTATTTCATGCATGACGCCTTCGCTACACTTCAACACTACAGGCTCACAGACTAACCATCTTATTCCTGTTGCCTGGTGACTTCTCACATTCATTCTTGCGCCCTCCATTCTTTTGCAGTGCAACAACAATGAAATTCGACCAGGCAAACACATTGGTGTCTGCATCTCTGTGGCCAATAATAGACTGTTTGTTGGGTCCATCCCCAAGAGTAAAACAAAAGAGCAGATTGTGGAGGAATTTGCAAAAGTCACAGGTAAGTCAATGTCGCGTGTTGTGCCCACTAGGTTGTGCAACAAGTTGTACAACAAAATTGTTTTGTCAAATCATCCAATTGATTGTATACTAAACTAGGTTTGGCTGACCTAGTTTTGATGAGTTCAAAGTAGCTCATTATATCATTAAATTAGTATTTAATTGAATACAGAAGCCAGTACATTAACTGTTCTTTGTGTCCAAATGATGACCTCATCAATATATCACCGAGTGACTTCGGTTGCTATGACGGTTTACCGCTAAGATCTGACTGGACAATGAACTGTGTAAATTGGCATCTAGATTTTTTCATTCTTACGGGTTATGCTAACATTGGTGCTGACACCATATAATTTGCTAATCATAAAAATAAGAATAATTAGGCAATCCTTTCAGCGAGGGAAATTAAGAACGGTGCAGGTGTGCTGAAATAACCAAATCTATCATGTATTCCCTGTAATTCGTCCTGCTAAACATAATTCTCAATTTCCCATGTCACAGAGGGCTTAAACGACGTCATACTCTACCACCAGCCTGATGACAAGAAGAAGAACAGGGGCTTCTGCTTCCTGGAGTACGAAGACCACAAGACGGCAGCTCAGGCCCGCCGGCGACTGATGAGCGGCAAGGTGAAGGTGTGGGGGAACGTGGTCACTGTGGAGTGGGCCGACCCCATCGAAGACCCTGACCCAGAGGTCATGGCCAAGGTAAGGCAGAGTCCTGTGGGGTGGGGGCTAGGGTACTAGTAGGCTGTTGACCGTGGGTGAACGGTCACACAAAGTATAAACATGAGTCATTAGTATTACAGGTACACTTGGCATTAGCCAGTTGTCATTTATAATGGAAATAATTCCAGTTATATGAGTTTGTAATTGGCTGAATTCATAGCCTTAATTTTTTTAAACAAATTTTTTTCCACTTCCAGGTTAAGGTTCTGTTTGTGAGGAACCTAGCAAGTACAGTGACTGAGGAGATACTGGAAAACACCTTCAGTCAATTTGGCAAGCTGGAGAGGGTGAAGAAATTGAAAGACTATGCCTTCATTCACTTTGAGGAGCGGGATGGTGCTGTAAAGGTATGGAAAATTGTGTTTCCAAACGGTTCATTCTTCTCTCCTTTTTTAAAAATGTTGTACAATGGTGCCAGTCAGGACCGTCATTCAACTCTGTCCCCCCTGTAATGCTTTCGACAGGCTTTGGCTGATCTCAATGGAAAAGACCTTGAGGGCGAACACATAGAGATCGTCTTCGCCAAGCCCCCTGACCAGAAGAGGAAAGAGCGCAAAGCCCTGAGACAAGCCGCCAAAACGCAAATGTAAGGATACGTCTAACTCTGTCGGCTAGGCCTGACCACCGAATCTCAAGACACTCGAGTCTTCTCGAGCCCGGTTGACCAACAACTGTGTGCCTCTCTCCTAGGTATGACGATTACTATTACTACGGGCCTCCACACATGCCACCGCCCACAAGAGGCAGGGGCCGGGGCGGCCGCGGAGGCTACTCATACCCCCCCGACTACTACGGCTACGAAGACTACTACGATTACTATGGATACGACTACCACAACTACCGGGGCGGCTACGATGACCCCTACTACGGCTACGAAGACTTCCAAGTGAGCGGGAGAGGACGGGGAGGCCGAGGAGGAGGTGTACGCGGAGGTACCAGCCAGAACAGGGGCCGCGGTGCCGTCACACCCAGAGGCCGGGCAAGCTTCTCCCAGCGAGGGGGTCCTGGCACGAGCAGAGGTACCCTCACGGAAATGGGCTAATAATTCTGATGATGATAATAATGATGACTGTCCTCAGGCAATCTGAGGTTTGGGATGCACTCCCCAATCCACTTGCTTGTATCGTACTCTTACTATGGAGACATTTTACTTTTAGATGTCTGTGGGAAAAGAAATTCCTTAAGAGAACGCTGCAGAAGCGAAATGATGACAATCACTGAATTCAATACGTTGTTGCTTCTGTGCAAAAGTTTGGGACTTGGGCCAAGAACCGCTTTGAAGTTGAGCATTTGTATTCAATTATGTTGCCACCGAAGACAAGCAATATTGGTTTTGAATAACATTTAGACTCCTTAATCTTACATTTGAAACAGTAGACCTGCTTATTGCCTTCAAAACCTTGACGCGGGTCTCGTCTTTCAGAGCTAGAAACACTCAGGCCTCCACTGCTGCCAGAAGATGTGGGGTGGGAAATCAGTCAATGCATTTAGTACTTTAAGTTCTACTTTGTCGATTAGCAACTGTACATTTCCATTGAAATCATACCATTGTCAGTGAATGGCATTATGGGGTCTGTCAATTAGTTGTCTCTAATCTTACATGCCTTCTGATTGGTTCCAGCAGGGAAGCGTGGCCGAGGCCGGTCCTGACCTGTCACCGTGGAGACTGACTTGCTGTGTGGGGTTACACCGTAAGCTGCAATGGATGTTGATAGAAGAAAAAAAAACTTCAACGAAAAGGTCCAATGATATTCCAGCCTTACTGAAGAAGCATCTCCTAGCCCCCCCCCCCCCCCTTTCCCCCCCACCCCCTCTAACTGCCACCTGGAAAAGAAAATGACCGGAGGATTCTGAATTCTTGCCACCATCTTGTTTCTCCCCCAGCCCTTGCACCTAGCTCCAGCATACCATGCTCCATGTATTGCCCCAACAATCTACCCCCTCCCTGCCCCCAGAACATGCCATTTTTAAATAATTATTGAAGAATTTGCACTTTTAAGTTTCTTAGGTTTGAAGTGGCTCAAAGGAGCTTGATGCTATTGTATATTTTTGTGCTAATTGCGATTTTTATTGTCGGAATATCCATGTTAATCTTAATCGTTTGATTTGGATGTTTGAAAGAGAACATTTGCAGGTTTTTAGGGTGTACCCACCTGGCATGGATAAGTCAGGCATTCCAGGAAAGTTGTTCTTTTCAGAACTTGTCTTTAAAGGGTTGGTTGACTACCTCAGTACAGAGGACAGAACTACCCGGCCTGTACTGTAAATAGGGAAACTATATTGATAAAAGCAGGGCTTGTTTTTCTCTACAGAATATGCACAAGAGCAGCAGCGCAAAAACAAAACAATGTACTTAATGTAATATAGGTGTTTTTGCTGCAGCTCTGACACTGCAAACAGTCAAACTGGGCATGTAAAACAATCTCATCAGATGAGCCCGAACAAGCCCTGCTTTCATCCTATTTTGAACTGAATTGGCAGCAGTGCCTGTTCAGAGTATGTAGTTACTGGTGTATAGTTTTTCGAAAAAGGAAAAAAAAAAATGTTACTTTTGTAAAGGCTTCAACACCACAGGGGCATCCAACTTTGTTTTAAAAAAGCCCTGCAGTGTCCCTTTGGCACCACTTTATTCTAGTGGATTTGTTTTATATTAATACCAATGAAGCATCAGAATAATGTAAAACCATCATAATCCAGTAATTGTCCCAATCATGTAAAATCTCAGATCACTTCAGACACCCCTGACAGCAGCTGTAGTCACTCATTTTTATGTTTAAAGATTATCATGAATGAATACTAATTGCCATATTGCCCCGCCATCGCGAAATGTGTGCCTATTGTTAGCTGTTCCTGGTGCTGAGGAGGATCACCGTAACATTGTGGTAGAAGGGATACTGCAGAGAATGATTTCTATTTCCAGGTATAGCAAAAAGGACAACAGTGCTCTTCAATCCCCGGTTTTGTATACAGTTAACTCCCTCTTCAATAAAATCATTACAACCACCTTTTGAAAAAAAGATGCTAGCAGTTTTAAACTATTGTTGGTGGCCAACAACGTTTTTTGCATTCCTGCAAATAAATTGTTTTATACTGTAAAATGGAGGTGAGTGTAACTTATTTTTGTAATAAAGTTTTTGATTTCTATCTGTGTCGTACTGTTTGGAATAAAGAAGTCACCAGGCTGATGTTCTCAAATCTGTCTGACTGCTCTTGTCCGGCGGTTCATCACAAGGACAGGTAATATATTTGAATCTACTATTTAGTATTTCTGCGGTCTTTGTGATTATAGCTTCATAGATTAATAAATTCAACCTTTTGGGGTGAAACTAATTTTCATTGCACATATCAGCAATGCATATTTGACGCCACACTGGTGGTAAACGAATGTTTGGCACCGGATATGAAAATACAAGGCATTTTTCTATGGGATATTGAACATCCTATTAATGTTCTCATGCAACCTTTTTACGTAAGTACATAAGGATAGCCGCAAGATATTTAAATAGTTGTAGAGCTCTGCATATTTTTTTTTTAGCTGCAGACAAACTGGGCGGAGATGACATCATGCGCATCGCTGAAAACAAGCACGCATGGCCTGCAGATCTGGTGCTCCAAATGAGCAAGAAGTGTCCCTCCAGGACGCGGCCATTAAAACAGAAACATACACGTAGGGAATCGGCAATGCATGTATAGATGATCATTAAAAAAAAAATATATATATATATGAAAGAGTGCTTTCAAAGACTGATCTGTCCAACCCGGCGTTGTCGAGCGTGCGTATTTATTCCGCTCCTGCCTCCGCGAACGTGCATGTATCCGGTGCAAATAATGTCAACTAAATACGAAAAGACAGCAGAGATGGTGAGTTGCTGCTTCTTTACAGAAACTCCAAATGCATAATGCATATATATATTTTTTATGTACATTTACGCCATTGTCGTTGCTACCCATTCTAACAGCGTTCTCCACCTTGCTATCTTCTAGTAACAGTAGCGCACATGTGCACGGTCACAAAATGGGATTCATCAGAGTTTATCTGCAGAAAATGAGACACGGGGTTAAGCTGGAACTACTCAGAGAGCTGGCCCGTCAATACCCCGTGTTCTGCTTTCTGCTAGTGATCCTGTTACTGTCCACCGTCCTGCTGAACAGGTACAATCTAATGTGTCCTCTATTCCATTACACCCCTACCTAAGCTATAGATGTCCTAACTGTCTCAACAGTGCTTCTACGCAGCAAATATATCTTTGTATTCTTCTTTACAGATATCTGCACGTACTAATGGTGTTTTGGTCTTTTCTGGCTGGCGTTGTGACATTTTACTGTTCTCTGGGACCCGAGTCCCTGCTGCCCAATGTCTTAACGTCCATTCGGCCAAAAATCAAGGTAAGCCTGAGAGTGTCCGGTCTACCGGAATAAGACAAGTAGAAAACGGGGTTGTGATGTTGGAAATGAACAGGTGAATGGAACTGTTAACTTCCGGATGGTGATAAGTCATTGCTGTAGCTGTACACACAGACAGATACATACAGTACATCGTAGGCCACTGTCTTATAACCTGTCATGTTCTCTGACTCTTTGTGACCAGTCATACCAACAGGAGCTCTTCCCCCTCGGTCACAGTTGTGCGGTGTGTGGAAAAATCAAATGCAAAAGGCACAGGTGAGTGACCTGACCTGCACTGTCCTCATGTTAAAGGCTAACTAAACAACCAACGTCCAGCCATATTTTTTTAAAATATGAGCGTTGTCAAAGCACACGTCACACTTGCTCAAAGCAGGATGCACAGCCAATAGAAAACTACCACTCTGGAAAAGTGTTTTTTAGCCGGAAGTAGCAGACCCCTCGTATTTAACATAGAATTTCCTCTGTTGAACAACGTTACACATTTACACATTGTAAAAAATAAGTAAGAAGTAAGAAATGTTCACCAACACTTAATGAGCCCCAAACAGAATGGTTTTCAACTGAAAGTGTTTTTCATGTTTACTTAACCATTAATGGCAGGACATGGGGGTGTACTGGTACCCCACCCTTTGGGGTACCCCACCATTTGGGGTGGGGTACCATTCAACTGACTGCATCATAAAGCAAAAATAGAGACCACTTACCATTTAGAACAGTTTGGAGGTAAATGACGAAACAGATGCTTTAGTTTCTTTATTATGTTCCCAGATGTTCCTTCTGGTGGTCAGATAATATGCCTATATGTATTTCACAGACCCACTCTGCTCCTGGAGAACTACCAACCCTGGCTTGACCTGCAAGTTCCCTCCAAGGTGGACGTCTCCCTTTCAGAGGTCAAATATAAACATATACGTGGCAAGATTTTCAACTCTGTTTTAATTGATATCATATATTCTTATAATGTCTGTTTTCCTCTTTTTTGTCTAGATACTTGAACTGGTTTTGGAGAACTTTGTGTATCCTTGGTATAGGTAATCGTAGTCTTTTTTGATTAGTGCTATATTTGACACACAAGACAAAGGCCTCATGTTTGTGAAGGTGAATATAAACATTTATTTTGTTTTCAGAGACATAACCGACGATGAGGCCTTTGTGGACGAGCTGCGGGTTACTCTGCGCTTCTTCGCCGCTGTGTTGGTCCGTCGAACCCAGAAGGTGATAATAACAGACGCTATGAGATATCAACAGAGTGAGTCACAAATCGTCACATCACGACGTGGTGTTTCTCACTGTCTTCCAGGTGGACGTGGCTTCCCTGATCACCCGCAAGCTGCTGAAAGTGTCCATGAAGCATATCGAAGTCATCAGCAAAGCCAGGCAGAGAGGTACTGCAGCGAGGGGACGTTAAAACAAAGAGAGACCACAGTCATCTCCTCTAGTTTAGGCTAGTTTACGGTTCTGGGTTTGAACTGTCTGTCTCCAGTTCACAGTCTACCCACAGGTACAAGATGCCTAACCTCCTACCTGCTTGATAATAACAACCCCTGTAAGTCACTTTGGATAAAGGCGTCTGCTACATGGTTAAATAGTATGAAGCCCAAAGCACACTACTGTGACTGGACAGAAGCAAAATAACGTTTTAAAATTTCCACATCCCAAAATAGACTTGGATAGACTTATAAAAAATACCGCCCGCTACATTCACACTCCTTGTGCTTTGGGCCGTTAAAACAATAGGATTCTATTTTGTTTTGGGTCGTGCTACAAATATGAACTGAACTGAGCTTTGCTGTTTCTTTGGGCTTAAAATCTATTATGCACCTTGCTCCTCTCTCCAGTGAAGAACGCAGAGTACCTGCAGCAGGCGGCGCTGGAGGAGTATGGCCCAGACCTCCACGTGGCCCTCCGTAGCCGCAGGGACGAGCTGCTCTACCTCCGGAACCTCCCAGAGGTCCTCTTCCCTTACATCCTACCACCAAAGGCTTTGGACTGCAGGTACTACTGGCTCACTGATTGGTTGCTCCACTCACCACCACTGCTAAATTTAACTCACTCAAGGGTGTATACATATCTGGGCTTTGGTTGTTGGTGGGGCACACGCAGTAGGGCTGAACAATTAATCGAAATATTATCGAAATCGCAATATGGCCAAGTGCAATATCCAAATCACTGCAATTTTTTGATGAGGGTAAAATGTGTAAATGTAAATGTATAACACCATTTTAAATGAAGTACAGTAGTGCTGCAGTACAGAGATGCCCTGGCCTACACATTGTTTTCTCCAGGTAAGAAAACATGTTTGGTACAGACCCCAACAAATGTCACGTCATGATTTTAATAGTTTTTTCAATGAAAATGAAAATTGTGATGCAAAAATGATAATTTCTACTAATAGTGAATCATATCGCAATCGCAATATCTGTCAAAATAATCGCAATAAGAGTCTTTTACCATATTATTCAGCCGGTCCGGAAGGGGTTGTATAGTTAGTAATGCTATGGCTTCAATGCTTCCGTCGTGTCTTAACATGCATGTATATGTACTGTATATGGACATAACTATGAATACGCCCGATTTACTCATTTCACGCCATTAGCATAGCAGAAAATGAGACAGTCTTGCGTAAGAGTTTTCCTTTGCTTCTTCTGTTTTTGTTTCCTTTCGTCTACCTGAGATCCCTCACCCTCCTGATAAGGGAAGTGCTGGCTGGTTCTGTGTTCCTTCCTTCCATGGACTATTTGGCTGATCCTGTGAGTCCTAGACACACGTAGAACCCTATTTGCATAGCACTGGGGTCCCCCAGGCTCCTGCCATTACCCCCTGTCTGTGTTAAACTTCTGAGTGGTGCGTTCATAAAAAGGATTAGCATGAAAATGCTGTTCCATAACACTCCAAAATAACATGCATGTTAAGGAATCTCACATCTGAATGAAGATGCTGAATCACACAGGACTCATATTTGTCCCTGTTTCGGCCAAATTATGCAAAGTAACATTCTGTCATATTTTTTTTTACAAAGTACAGAAATAGCCGATTTCCATGTGATTTAGCAGCAAGGGGCAAGCTCGGATCATGCTAGTCTCTTGGCCAATCCAGTCCAATACAAATAGAGCTAAACTGATTTTGCTAAAGTTACTGTCTCTGTCTTGGGATTTCTGGAATTGTGTTGGACTTTGTAGTTCTCTGTAAGTGAAAACATATTGCATATTAATTAGACTTTATAGTATGCTATATGCTGACTTTTATGCTTTTGTTTCTTTTTAGGACACAGTGAATCATTTAATCTTGCTATTAATCGACAACTCTCCCGTAAGTATGTGCTGAGCAGTGTCGTTAAGGGTAACTCATTCTGTGCATTTTGATGCTACTTTCAAGTGATATGTTGTATAATATGTACATAGTATGTTGTATATTTCTATATGTATACAGTATATACATATGTATAAAAGTATGTACAATTATTTCCCATTGTGCAAATTGCAATCAATTTACAGAAATAGATGATTTGCAGTATGCACATTTTAATTTCCATCACTTTTATCTTGAAAAGATACATCGATATTTTGTCCGTTCAAATGATTCGACTGTACACTTGTCCTCTGTGGATGGATACTGTTTTACACTGTGATGTTCCTCTGGTTCCCATGGTGACTGTTGTGTGTTTCCCCAGCCTGAGGAGCCTACAGAGCCCACCTCAGCCCTGGTTCCTTTCCTGCAACGCTACAGCGACCCACGCAACAAGAAGCCCTCGGTTAGTACTGCTGTTGAATCTGCTTCACCCCTCCACACATTCACCCTAGGAACCAGCAGACTCACCAGCTGCTTGTATTGTTGGGTAGAGGTGGTCTTTATGCCCCTATTACACCCTTAACAATATACAACCCATAACACTATAGCTTCCCAATATACAGCCCTGCTTGCAACCATTTGGTAGACCAATCACCACACATTGACACATGTGTTTATTTCTAAATGTACTCATTTAATTATGAAGGTCCTGTAATATGTTATTTAAAAGTTATATATTATTATTATGATTATTAGTAATCATAATAATCATAATAATAATAATTTGAAGGTCCTGAAGTTGGAGCTGAAGGAGATCAGGGAGCAGCAAGACCTTCTCTTCCGTTTCATGAACTTCCTGAAGCAGGAGGGGGCCGTCCATGTTCTCCAGTTCTGTCTCACTGTTGGTAATTTCCCCACACATATTCACCTCTGCAGTATATTTGCCAATATTGGTCAAACGTTACAACATCCAGGTTAAATGAGAGATATTTGGCATATTTACCAGGGCATGATCCAAGGCCAAGTGAACACGCATAAACCAATATTGGGTGTGAAAGCGAAAGTTCAGGAAAGCTCCTTTTTATATTGAGAACCGTGATTTAAGCCATAGTGGGTGTGTTGTCCATAGTGGGCGTCATTTGATTAATCCTTTGGACACTTATGTATAATCATCAATAATGTATAGTTTCAATAATGTAGCATATACTGTCAATAATGTCTACCTCAACCATCTATAATATTTAACTTCTTGCATTTACATTGCTACTACTCCTGTTGTGAGTATATAGATATCATTCACGTATCTTTAATTTTGTATTACATTCTAGATTTACAGCGTCTAGAGTACAGCTGATCTTATCTCGTCTCTTGACCTTTTCAGAGGAGTTCAACGATAAGATCCTGTGCCCCGAGCTGTCTGACTCTGAGAAGGTGCTGCTCCACGAGGAGGTGAAGAAGATCTACACCACCTACTGCCTCGACGAGAGCATCGACAAGATCCGCTTCGACTCCTTCATCGTGGAAGAAATACGCAACAGTACGTAACGAACGCCGTCGTAACCCAACCGCCATGCTGCCGAGACTGCATTTCCACATTAAATAATTTAAGAGGCCCTGCGTTTTGGCCCTACTCCATGAATAATATTAAGTCATAATTAATGTCATAATGCAAAAGAAAATATTCCAAAAAAGTCTATGGATTAATAATGCAGTATGTTCCGTCTCCCCAGTTGCAGAAGGCCCATATGGAGACGTGGTGAAGCTACAGACAATGAGATGTTTGTTTGAAGCCTACGAGCATGTCCTGTCTCTCCTGGAGAATGTATTCACCCCCATGTTCTGTCACAGTGACGAGGTCAGCATTCATTTAATAATAGTAATAATAATAATAATACAAATAATGGTATTATTTACTGTACCTGGATGCCAAATATTCAATATTGATGTATATCACAAGTGCACATTTGTCCGATTTATGGGGTGTAGATAAAATCCATCATAGGACTTTTTCTAATGGGAGCCGTCGTTGCAGTTGTGGTTTGGGGTGTATGGGTCAGTAGCAACTGAAGTAAATCGAGTTAATTAAACACGGTTTGACTCATTTCCGCCGTTTTTCCACCAACCGACCTCTACTCACCCTGGTGGTATATCAGTAGCAGACACACAGCCTGGGCCCTGGGGCTCGGGTTGACAGGTTGACGTGGTGCCAACGCGACTCTCAGCCTCAAAGGATCCCTCGTTCCAGCAGCCATTGTCTGCTGCCTCCCTTCAAACACGCCCATGTTCTTCTGAATGACACTGGTGCTTAGGAGGGAGGCAGCGTTGGAGCATTAGGGGAACATCGCCGATTTTCAACCGCCACATTACAGTGTGGGTAGTATATACCCATTTTAATGATAGAAAGCCAGGAAAAGGTCTTAATAGACTGTTAATTATTACATCAAAATTGACTGATTGATTTCCGGCTCACACTTATGATGCTCAAGTGATTAGTGATTGAAATCCGTTAGTTCTAATCAGAGTCTTACTTTAAAATGCAGTTAAAGTACGTAGTGATTTTCTTTTGTTATTGTCTTTTATTTAGTATTTATTGGTATTGTCTTGTGGCCCCATAGATACGCTGATACTCTGGCTGTGATGTGATGATTATCTCTTCATATTCCTGCAGTACTTCCGTCAGCTCCTCAGAGGGGCGGAGTCCCCAGCCAGGAACTCCAAGATGAGCAGGTGTGTGTGTGTGTGTGTGTGTGTGTGTGTGTGTGTGTGTGTGTGTGTGTGTGTGTGTGTGCGTGTGCGCTCTGTCTTTTTACTTGCCCTCATATTTTCACTGGTGATGGGGAGTAATAAGTGAATATTAGTAAATAATATTCTGATATTATCTATCAAACGCAAATTAGTTCAGAAGAGTTGATTTAAAGTTCTGTATCACAGTGGCTACCGCAGTGTTAAGATTATAATCTATATTACAGCGTAAATATTATACACACACACACACACACACACATTAACTTGGTTGATGACGGTGTCACATGCTGTGTTTCATCATCATCATCTTGGGGCCGTGGTCCTTATGCCACTAACGCCCTGTCCATATTATTTCAGAAATAGCCTCAGTTTGGATGACATCCGGTAAGTAGCACATAGCATCAGTATGGTGATGCTAGAAGCTAGCTAGGTAGCTTCGCTGCTGCTGCACGCTGCAATGCAAGACAAACCATGTTCATCATGCCCGACTCTGGCCTGCAGTCCAAGTCCTATTGCCATTAGCAATATGTTAGTTTCCCGGGGAAATCAGGGAGTTCATTATGTGTGTAATACATAGCGATGCCAAAATATGTGTACTATTTTTGGGTTTGTAACGCAAACGTAGGCTATGAAGGAGACTGGTAGAGATTTATTTTGATAGCTTTATTTTGTTATTTGTCTAGAATTCAATTTTCAATGTCATTATTCTTTAGGTTTCAAATGTTATCGAACCTAGAAAATCATGTATTGAGCATACTTACCTGATAACTTTTTTATAATTTTTTTAATATTTAACTTGCTAACTCAATCTATGGCAGCAACTCTCATTGAGGGAGATGGTAGGAGATTGGCTCTCATTGGTCGAGCACCAGCCGCTGGCCATCCTTATTGGCTAGCGCCCTCCGTGTCCGTTTCCATGTTTTAACCACAAACCCGGATCCATTGTTTGCCCATCTATCTCCCATCAGTGCGTTTCACTGCCAGTACAGACTCTTGCCTTGTCTGTGACTGCATGTCCACTCACTGTCATTCTCTCCTCTTGTCATTCTGCCCTGTCCTCGATACGACCCACGGTCCTCTCTCTCTCTCTCTCACTCTCTCACTCTCTCTCTTTCTTTCCTTCTCTTTCTTTCTTTCTCCATCTCTCCGTCTCTCGGGGGTGGGAGGACATCATTCATCCTCCTCATAGCTCCTGGGACTGGAGCCCCGAGTCCCCCTCCTTCTCCTCCTCCCTTTTCACCGCCTCTGGCAGCTCGTCCCCCGCATCTCTAAACCCCCTCCATGCCCCGCCCACGTTCACCACCGCCCCATACGGCCCGCTAACCCATCGCCACACGTCCCCCAAGTAAGTCAGGGTCGCGGTGCCGCCACTGCTCCGAGCTCCATCTCTCCATTCGATGTCTTGTTGTTTCTTAACCAGTCCTGTCCTCCTCCTGTGCTGTGTTCCTACACAAGGCTCCCCTCCCCTCACCCCCTATGTCCTGCACGGACCGACCTATGCATGGAAACTACTGTCTACTGTTTGTATCTACGCTGTCCATCCTCTTCTGCAGTCCTGTTGGTTTGTATGTTGACGGAGGACGTGCCTTGCGTGGCGCGATGGTGACTTTACTTGAGTCGGGCTGAGATTCAAAGTTTTTGGATATTCCATAATTAAATACCAGAAGAGTCCATGATACATGAAACCAATAGATGACGTATTATGAAACACGTGTTCAAATGATGCGCCAGAGAATTCTTTGTAACTCATATTTCCCATCGGTTTGTTCATTCCCACTCACTGCCTGTGATGTTGTGTGTCAGCTCCGCTTCTGCCCCAGATTCCTGTTTGGCTTTTCTTTCTTGGATTCCCTGCACATGCAACAACACCTGGCTGTACCTTGCTGCCCCCCCCCCCCTTTTTCCTCCTCCTCCTTCCTTA
>OOFB01021641.1:5029-17886 GCA_900323305.1 Trachyrincus murrayi
TGGTGTTTTGGGGGGGGGGGGGGGGGGGGGGTGGGGGGGGGGTGGTGGTGGGGGGGGGGGGGGGGGGGGGGTGGGGGTGGGGGGGGGGGGGGGTGGGGGGGGGGGGGGGGGGGGGGGTGGGGGGGGGGGGGGGGGGGGGGGGGGGGGGGAGTGGATTTGGCGGCACCACGGGGAGGCGGGGCCATTACGCAGGTTACCGTGACGTCACCGGAGCGGCTATAAAGCGCTTGAGTGGTAATTCAAATGTAGAGTTAACACTAGAAGCTTTGGAGTAAAGGACGGACTGAGAGCACGGCTCCTCTGGCTTTACTCAAGTGATACTACACTCGACTCTTTTGACCAAAAAACTTCGCAACAGAGGATTCCCCCATTAGGCTATAGCTCTATATCTATTTAAAACTCTATCCCTCTCTCTCAAAATGAACTTGTTGCATTTGGTTGCTTGTGGACTTGTTATCACCCTACTTTCAGTGAGGACAGGGGCGAAACCCTTAACGCAGGCGCAACAGAAGGTAAGACCTTGATATACCTGCCGCTACAGTGACAAGTATTACAGTTTGCAGGAGTTTCGTTTGTAGCCTACCCGTTGTAGACCACTAGATGTGTGGGATTCATGTTATCTTAAGTCATTAACGTCATATGTTAATTAAATAGCCTTACTCCAATTCTATGCGTTTAGCTCTTCTATATCCATTCCACAAGTTGATTATAAAAGAAAAGGGGATTAGATGGATTGGACATGCATCTCAAACCAGTGCACCACTGCTTAGCCATGAAACACGCGTTTTAAAATAAGCTGTAGTGGAAACAGGTCTTACTACTGGATCAGCTCAGGCGCTTAACGATGCGCCACACAACCACAGACTCATTCATTGACTAATTGATCACGCAACCCTGCAAAATTGAGCCGTTGGGGCAAGTTTATTGAACAGTGCATTGCCTTGCGTAAAGTGCTATTACGCATGCATATAGTGTAAACATTAGTCTCTCCTTGTGTTGTTATTATGAAGAAGTAAATTAGGGTGATTGGAAATCTACGGAATTTCGTTTCAGACTTTATTTTCGGGCTGTTTACGCAAACGAAAAATTGCTATTTGTCCGAATGTGTGAATTGCTATGGTAATTGGTGTGAATCTAAAAACAAACTAGAGATAGAAAAACGTGTGGAGGGATTAAATAATCATGATATTTTATTTCTGACGATGCAAGTGCAGACCAGCTAGATTTCAGGTACCATTCACGGTCGTTAAAGTCAATGAAAAAATATGACCATGACTTTTTACATATAACAGATATAGCACGCGCAATCACAATGCAAATACGATAAACCCATTTCCATTGTACATACGGTTTTCAAATAGGCTATAATGAAATCAATGAACGTTGTGCAAACCTCCTCCACTCATTCAAGCAGTGTTTGTGAACAGCCTGAATCCAGTCATCTGTTAATACCTATGCTGATATGATGCCACTCTTGCCGGACAGAAATATATATATATATATATTTATCTTTTAGAGTCTAAAAGATTTACTGGGCGAGGAGCTGGCGGAGGTTTTGGAGTCGGAGGAGCGGGATAGGAGGCTGGAGAACGTGCGCTCCCGGTTACGCTTACTACGAGACCTGCGCATGGACACTCGCGCCAGAGGGATGTGGGCGCGCCTCCTCAACGACCAGCCCCCCCCGAGGAGACACAAGTCGGGCACCAAGAAAGCGGGCTCCACGGCCCGGAGCGGCTGCTTCGGACACAAGATGGACAGGATAGGCACCATCAGCGGCATGGGTTGCTAAGAAGTTGGAGCAGAAGATAGTGTTTGTGAGTCAACTTTTGTTAACCCTTTTTCTTTAAAAAAAAAATATTATTATTGTGCCGTTACAGTTACCAAGCAAAATGTGGAAAGAAATAGCTTAGAGACAGAGTGAGCGAGAGAGAGAGAGAGAGAGAGAGAGAGAGAGACATTTCAATTGGAAATCATATGGTTCATTTATTCAAGTAAACACAGTAGCGGTGCCAAGAGGAAGCATGGGCAGACTGGCTTCACATAATGAGGTCAGCTGCAGCAGCCTGGGTCTTTCAGGGGAAATTGATACAAGAAACAACATACGACTGAGTGTGTGTGTGTGTGTGTGTGTGTGTGTGTGTGTGTGTGTGTGTGTGTGTGTGTGTGTGTGTGTGTGTGTATGTGTGTGTGTGTGTGTGTGTGAATGTGCGTGCGTGTGTGTGTCTGCACGCTACGGTGATACCTGTATCCAATACAAACTGGTTACCATAAGAAGAGGGCTGGTGATTCAGTTCTCTGTGGTGTGTTATGGTGTTCTTGAGTGAGAGGCCCTCGAACGCAGCTCACGAACCAGGATGGTCGCTGGTTGTTCTGTGACTGGCGGACGTGTGTGAGTTTCAAAGTGCCGAGTTGAGTGGCGGCTGAGCTGAGACTAAGCAAGTGTGGAAGTGTGTGCTAAATCACTATACCGTACATGGCAGGAGGAAAAGGTCAGGAAATCCCTTTCATTTAAATAGGTCATTGGCGTCCAAGTGGCATTCAGAAGGCCTGACAGGGACTTGGACCGCTGAGAGTCTTTTGTGGTTGTATGGCTCCACTAATAGGAAATAGGAGAGGGTGTGATCCTTTGCAGACAAATTGTGTTGCTCAAAGAATTTGGCTTGCAATTGCAGCCGCCAACAAAGTTCGGAGACAAAGTGTGTGTGTGTGTGTGTGTGTGTGTGTGTGTGTGTGTGCGTGTGCGTCTGCTTGTGTGTGTGAGTGTGTTTGGGTGGGAGTCTGTGTAAAAAAAACACACAGGCAAACACAGTCAGACTCATCCAAAAAGATCCCAAATTATTTGGAGCTAATTTAGGAGCTGTCTGTTGAGTGACTGATTTCTTCTTCTTCTCTTTCCAGAACTCTAGACGATGGGTTGGAACAATTGTGGATGCCGTTTATTCTCGCCTGAGGAGAGGAAAAGAAATGATCATCAAGAGACGACGGATATTTGGTACGAAAACGCCACCGTGACCAGCATAAACGAGGACTGAGATGACAGTGCTACTATCCTATATCTATAAATATATACAAAAACAAAAAATATATGTAACACATACACGACCAGCTCATACACGAAGAAAAGAACCATATGAGACGACAGACAACGGTGTCAAAAAACTAAACTACAAACCGCAAAGCTGTATATTGTTGCTGCTGTACATTCATGTACTCTTCTCTCCCCCACACATGCATAAATGTATTTATGTTTAAAAAAAAAACTATTTATATGTTTATAAAAAGAGATATTTATAAATATGTTTTATTTATGTAACATTTTGAAAATGGATGCAAACTGCAGGTCAATTCTGTTTGTAACTTTTTTTTTCCTTTTGTCTCAAATAGTTGTAAATGTTTTCAAAATGATAAAAGAACATTCCATGTGCACTTAAAGGTGTCCTTTTAACTTTTTGCTTTAATTACAACATCGTTGTACAACTTTGTACAACATTGCTGTGTTCTTGCAGAACTGAGAAGTAGAGGCATGTACATGGTAGATGTGTATCGTCTGTGCAGGTCTAACAAGCTAACTCTATTTGGGATGCGATGGTGTTCCAATGGGTGAAATCCACTTTGAAAATTTAACACAACATTATAAGCATACCTAACAAACACGTAACTATTCGTTTTATAGGAGATTAAACAGTCTTTAATGTAGTTAAGTACAATTGCCATGCTTGGATCTGGAACATTACACACAGCTATAAAATCTCAATTGCTCTGCGGAATCCCTTTCCAACATGTATACGACAAGTGAAGCAAATAGGAGACTCAGATTATGCAGGCCTATAATAGCTAATTACATGTATACAATTTAGAGTAGGCCTACAGTAAAAACAGTAAACAACAATGCAGTTATGTGCCAGCCATGGCTTTCAAGCAATATTGTTAAATGTATAGAGACAACTGAAAATAAGGTATTGCTATACTTCAAAGAAATCACAAGTTGTTGCATTGAGGTGAAATTAATAACCGGGATGCGCTGAGAAATTGCTTTTGCCCACTAGAGGGCAGCACCATGCTGAGAAAAACAAGTGCCGTTGCAGACACCTGTTATACCCTAGTTTATAGTACACTACACCTCACATTGTGTCTAGTGAGTAGTGTGTAGTGTAACAAAACCACCCATGGTGGTTGTCACCTGGTCAATATCTACACCAGGACTGAAGCCACATTGGAAACTCCCATTGTAGGCCTACATACATTAGCTTGTGGCCTTGTCAAAGGTAAATAAGTAATGCTCTGCTTCCCTGTAACAATGTAGTGCAGGAGTGAACTCTTGGTACTACAGCTCTGTAGCATGGAGTAGAATTCATGGGTGGATTAGAATTGCCCTTCCCAAATATCTGCCCCAAATATTTGAAAGGTTTAACAAAACTTTTGTTTTACTATGAAACTCACCATGGATGTATTTTAAATTTGGGACGGTATGCTGGGATGTAGATTCTCTTATGGCAGAATAAGAGAACCAAAAATGCATAAATGTCTCCCCCTGCAGGCAAATATGTGACCCTCTGCCATTTATTAACAGACAAATGGACAAATGAGGAGGACAGCAGTAGTATTAAAACATGTGTTTACCACATTCCACTACACATGAATGTAGTGTTTAAACAAATAAAACCCTGACATATCCAATAGCCAAATAATATTTGGCAAATATTATCACCTATGCCAGTATTACCAGGGCACATGACGTTATTTCTTCGACATTAACATTTACCTTTATATTAATTGTTTTAAAAAGAGACAAAGTGCTGAAAGGATTATTATGAGAATACATAATAATAATAAAACCTCAAAACTATATCACTGGCTGACATTTTCTCCATATCTAACTTAGCTGAAGGGACTCGTGGGTGGTGTTACATGACCTGGATTGGTTATTGATATTGAATCATGTCAGACAGTGTCTTTAAGAACAAGATATTTTCATCCTGATTATAGTCCATCTCTTCTAGGTTTGTAAAAGCTACAGTATGGAAGTGATCAAACTTACAAAAGTTTAACTTTAAGTTGGTGTGCCTTGAATTTCTTGTTGGGGTCACGATGTGCCTCAGTCCTAAAGAGGTTGGGAACCGCTGGTCTAGTGGTTAGGGTGCTTGACTCCCAGCTTTTGGTGCCCTTGTCCTCGACCTAACCTGTAGGCATCATTCAGCAAGATACTTAACCTGCTCCTGAATGACAATGTATCTGAAGTCACTGGATAAAAGTGGCTGCTAAACTAATATAAATTACTGCTGACTGTTGTCATTATATATCCTCCTTAAATAGATTGACAGAAAATATAATATCGGCCTATTTTAGGCTGTGAATACAGAAGAACCAAAGGGCAAGGCTTGAGTTAAATTTAAATAATACAAATAACGGCATGGTGGGATTAAGTTTCGTCAAGTGGGTGTGACGGTTTGCTCTTTGCTAAAGACTACAACAAGAAAGACTTTCAATCTTTGAACATGTAAACGCTGACAAATGGAGATGGCTATTAATGATGGTGCCACTCACTGACATTACTTGTATTATTATATACATCCTATACTCTGTGACGAAAGTTTAATAAACTTTTTTTCCCTTTTTTTTTTCTTTCATCGTTTGCTGTTTGTTTTGTTTCATTGTTACAAAACAAAAGTAAAAACTAACTTAACTTGGCCTACTTGAAACACATCGATTATGCAGGCGCACATGGCCGATGGCCGCTTGCACGCAGCAACCACGTGGTGGAAGTAAACAGCTGTTCTGGATGGCGAACAAGACCCCGAGCTGAGCGAATGATTGGGACATGTGTTAGTATATGACAACAATATCCAACATCCGGTCATTAAATAACTAGCACGCATTAACGAATGTGCACAATCAAAATGTTCCGGAAAAGTCGCCGCATTTCTAACTGGACGTTATATATATGTATGTATGCATACTGTATATATATATATATATATATAGTAGTGTATATACTGTAAATTAGAACCTCATGTGTTCCCCATGTAGCAGACCTAGAGGGAGTGACGTAAAACGCGTAGGCATGTGGGCGAGATGCGATTGGAAAAGGGCGCCTTTGTGGGCGGGGTCTCGTGAACGCGCCGAGAGCAGGGCAGTACTAAGCGCGTCTCCGGACTTTCTGTCTTTCTATCTCAATGCCCAACGAAGATAGCAGAACCACGTGTGTGCACCGTATCCCCACATAGTCACATTTTCCACGTTCATTTCGACAAAGGCCCACCATGGTGAAGTTAGCAGCAAAGGTAAGACGCACGCCGTGTGTTTGTGTTGTTATTTCAATGTAACATGTTTTTTAATGGCGCTACGCGGTGGCGTACGCTTAAAAAAACGCCACGGCCTTGTCGCTTAAGTTCGTGCGTTGTGCACGTTTTGCAAAAAAAAAAGCAAAGCTCAAGGAGGATATGTAAATCACGGCTTGCTATTAATGAGGTGTGTTGTTGGTTTGGGACGGGTTTACAACGGTGGCCCGTAGTCGAAAAGGCTCCTAGTATTGCTTGGGAAACGACAATGACAACGAGGCAGTTTGAACGCACATTGAATGTGTGCGGTGTTAACACGGCTCGGGCGGCCATGTTGGATATGATTTCCCCCTTTATGCTCCATGCCAGGCCCCGCGGGGCCGCGGCCGGCCTGCCCCGCTGCTCAAAATGGCTTACATGCGCGTCCTCGCGCAATGTAGGGGTTTTTATTCGCACAGTCCTTAATCCGACCGAGCGACACTCAGAGTATCTTTTAACGAAGAGGAGTGGGCTGCCCTGCTTCGCGGCGTTTTGTTATAAAAACGGGATAATCTTTAATTAACGACACGTGTTGGGTCGGCCTGCTAACGGCGTTAGCTTCGTCGCTAACCTCCAGACTCGACTCCTTCCGGACTTGATTTGTTCTTAAAATGGCGTGCTAATTAAACGTGGGCCCCGTGGTTGTTCTTTGTTGTGTTGCAATTGGTGCGTTAACGCGAAGGTGCCGTGTTATTTATTGTAAGTGTTACTAGAAAAAGTAGCTTCCCTCGTGTGTTTTTAAAACGCCTGCTGTGCTACTATGCTAATCGTTAGCTCAGGGTCCCCGTGTGTTCCACGTGGGTTCGGCGCTTCCTCCGAATGTCGGAGGCTCACCTGAAACTACATGTAGGCCAGGCCAAGACGATAAACATTTGGTCCCGTATGTTTTTATTATTTTTCTTGCCTTTTTTAATTTGTCTATACCATGTGACTTACTTTATATTCTAACAGGCCGCTAAAAAAGCGACGCCGAAGAAAAAGGCACCCCCACCCCCCAAAGAAGTGGAGGAATCCAGTGAGGAAGAGGAGAGCAGCGAAGAGGAAGAGGTACCGTCATGATTTTTGAGCTGGTTCCTATTAAATTGTACGTTTTGCGTGTTTGACATGACAAAGCAGATTTTTTTTAACACAACCCCCATCCGCCCAGGCTCCTCCACCAAAGGCCGTGAAGAAAGCACCAGCCAAGCCAGTCAAAGCTGCTCCAGCTAAAAACGGCAAAGCAGCCGTAAAAGCAGCAGTAGAAGAAGAAGATGATGAAGAGGACGACTCTGGTAAATATATATAGCATTCCTCTACTTTTAAGAGATGCCTATTGGGTGCTGTAACGAGTGCCCCCTCTTTCTGATATTTAGCTCAGGCCCTCATTGTTGCCTCGCATGCCCCCATTGACAATGTATTAACATATTTTGAATTCTGTAGAGTCTGAAGAGGAGGCCCCCCCACCCAAGAAGGCACCTGTGAAAGCCAAGGCTGCCCCTGCAAAGGAGGAAGAGGATGATGATGATGAGGAGGATGATGGTAGACATTCATTCATCTTCTCTGTGAACTGTGATTGATTTTCCATTTCTGTTGGATGCTGTAAATACGACCCAACAGTTTAAAACGACTCTCCCATGGTTTCCTTTCCCCTCCATTTCTTGGCATACATGCTGTTGCGCAGTACTCGTGTATGTATGTTTGGAGGTAGAATAAAGCCAATGCTATGTCTTCGGTGCCGGCGTCTTCTCGTATGCCGGTTCTATCCTCAATCGCTGGCACAATGCTATAAAATCGAATGAGAGATGAACATCAGGTTTATATGTATGCATAGCTTGCACGCAACATAGATAGGTGCCCATTTTTTGTTAAAGCTGTGTTTGTTGGAGATGAGTAGCTACAATGAGCCCGTCGACTCATCAAAACCAAACTGTCTTCTACAGATGAGTCTGAGGAGGAGGAGGCCCCACCCCCCAAGAAGGCCGCAGCCAAGCCTGCCGCAAAGGCCCCCGCGGCTGAGGAGTCCGAGGAGGATGATGAAGAGGATGGTACGTGTTTACTCGTAGAAATGTTTATTTTAATTGGAGCTTTGGTTGCCATTTTGCTTACTTTCCGAGCTGCGTGTGATGATCAACAAAGGGACTTAATTCTGACTGTTTGTGAAGTCAACCTCTTATGAGTATTCTGACGTTGTCCCGATGGCGGCGTGAATGTGTGGGTTGCTGTCTTAAAACCAACATGGCGTTCTGTGTGGCTCTCAGAATCTGAGGAGGAGATGGACACCGCTCCAGCCCCTGCCAAGGCTAAGAAGGCCGGCATGGTCAAGGCCAAGGAAGAGTCCGAGGAGGAAGACAACGATGAGGATGATGATGAGGAGGACGACGATGATGAAGAAGAGGGTGAGTTTATGGCTTGCCGTGGTCGACTGTGCAAATGAAAGACAAATGCGTAGTTGCATTAGTACTCTGGGGGCGGCGAGAGAAACGAACAGTGTGGTTCTTTGCGCTAGTCTCTTCTGCAGTAATGTACTCTTGATACATGTGCGTTGATGTAGGACCATGTGTCTAAACGAGTGCCTTGTTCTACAGATGCCCCAGCACCTGCCAAAAGAAAGGCAGATAACAAAAAAGGCACACCACCCGCCAAGAAGGCAAAGCCTTCAGAAGGCGAAGGTATGACTGAATCCCAAACCTTTATTTGCAACATTTGCAGACAACCAGTGATGATCAACAAGGGACTTAATACTGACATATGTGATGTCACCTTTTATAAAATGTTCTGAGTCTTGTCTGGACTCTGTTAACCCCGGCACCACACGCAAACCAAACTGATGAGTACCTTTGGGCTTGCTTCCCTCTGTAGCCTTCTGCCTATTCGTGGGAAACTTGAATGCGGAGAAGGAATTTGATGAGCTCAAGGACGCCCTGAGGACATTCTTCTCCAAGAAGAGCCTGGAGGTCGCAGATGTCAGGATAGGTGCCTCCAAGTACGTACGAGTCACCATGTTACACGCTGTGTACCGCCACCTGCGGGGCAAGAGTTGAAACTACAAATCATGTGACTTATGCCCTCCATTTCTTGGCATACATGCTGTTGCGCAGTACTCGTGTATGTATGTTTGGAGGTAGAATAAAGCCAGTGCTATGTCTTCGGTGCCGGCGTGTTCTCATATGCCGGTTCTATCCTCAATCGCTGGTACAGTGCTAAGAAGACCAGGGAACTCAAACGTATAACCGATGGATATCATTTGGTTTAACTTGACTTAATTTAACTATTGAGCCTGCACTGTTTTCCATAGTATAGCTGGTGAATTTCGTATTCATTTTTCAGACATTTAGTTAAGCGTATTAACCGTTCGCCCTGGGTCTTCCTCCAACAGGAGGTTTGGATATGTGGACTTCACCTCTGACGAGGACATGCAGAAGGCAATGGAGCTGAATGGCAAGAAGGTTCTGGGTCAGGAGATCAAGCTAGACAAAGCCCGCAGCAAAGAAGCAGCCCCCACCGACAGGAAAGGTAAATGCTTGCAGTACAATATGACTGGCTTTTTATTTGTGTATTGCAGACTTTGCAAAATTTGAGTTTTTAATCCAAAATGGGTAAATCATGTGGATAGTGTAGATCTGCAATTGAGACCCCCCGCCGAAATATTGGTGGTCTAGTTCTCGAGTCATCTGTGGGTGTGTTCACCGTAGTATTCTGCTCCTCTGCAAACTTCAATCCCATTCCAATAAAAGAACAAATAGAGATTCCTGATGAATATCTAATCCTGATTGGCTGATACAAGTCTGCTCAACTTGGCTGCGCCTACAGAGCGATCACGTTTAGGAGTGTTGCTGATACCGTTTGTTGCAATGTATGTTGGGTGCTGTAAAATATAGGTGCTGGCATACACTCAAAATCAATTTTACAACCATAATATTTTAAAACGATATACTCTCCCATGGTTTCTTTCCCCCTCCATTTCTTGGCATACATGCTGTTGCGCAGTACTCGTGTATGTATGTTTGGAGGTAGAGTAAAGCCAGTGCTATGTCTTCGGTGCCGGCGTCTTCTCGTATGCCGGTTCTATCCTCAATCGCTGGTACAATGCTCCAAAATCGAATGACCGATTAACATCAGGTTTATATGTACATAGCCGTAGCTTGCAGGCGACCTAGATATGGGCTTTTGTTTGAATTTTTTTAAATAAAAGCTTGTTTCACCAGTCTTGGGCCTTTTTTGGGTTGAATGCCTGAATTAGTTTTTCAGCGAAGGCTGACATGCTGTCCTGGTCTTACAGATAGGGACGCGAAGACACTGTTTGTGAAGAATCTTCCCTTCCACTGTACTGCCGATGACCTGAAGGATGGCTTCGAGAGTGCTGTTGATATCAGAGTACCCGCTGGCCAGACTGGTGGAAACAGAGGGTGAGTCCTTCTCCTCAAACTACTTAGCTTGAGTAGCTTGTGAAGAATAATTCCCATGTGGGCCCCTCCATTTCTTGGCATACATGCTGTTGCGCAGTACTCGTGTATGTATGTTTGGAGGTAGAGTAAAGCCAGTGCTATGTCTTCGGTGCCGGCGTCTTCTCGTATGCCGGTTCTATCCTCAATCGCTGGTACAGTGCTCAGAGATCAACGTGACTACAACAAAGTCTATTTGGTATAGTAGCCTTTGACTTTGCTTTGAAATTAATCCACTACTGGGCTTTCAAAAAGCTGTGGATTTACATTTCTCTTGTTTTCCAGACGTCTAAAGTCGCTCTGTTCTGTCGACAGCATTGCCTACATTGAGTTCAAGACGGAGGAAGAGGCCGATAGGATGCTGGAAGTGTCCCAGGGGGCGGAGGTCCAGGGTCGCACCATCACAGTGGACTTCGTAGGAGACAAGAGCCAGAGGGGCAAAATGGGCTCAGGTAAGCTTCACAAAGCGTTGGTCCGCTTTGAATCTCGTTATGATGCAAACAGTACTTCCTGATTCTCTTATGATGTTCAAAAGATGGGTCATGTACAGACCTTGTTGCGTCTGGATCCTGACCAGAACACCTTGACCCCGTGGTCCTAATGGTCTCTCCTTCCCTCGTCTCTGCAGCAGGGGCCGCACCACAGAGCAAAACCCTGATGGTCAACAATCTGTCATTCAACGCCACAGAAGATGCACTTCAAGCTACATTCGAAAAGGCAGTTTCAATTCGGATTCCACAGAATAACGGCAAACCCAAGGGGTAAGGCATCATTTAATGGTCCAACTAGGCCCATGTGTTGGCAGTCTTAAACGCATGCCCCTTGGTATAACAGCTGCAAGTAGGCTAAAGACGTCTGCCAAGTTGGGCCTTCTCCTTAGTTCCTGTTGTTCAATTGGTGACCTGAAATACATTTTTATGATATTTAAAAAATATTATTCTAACAGGTACTCCCCCTAAAGTGGGAGTGGCTTAGGTCAGCTGTGCAATACTTCAAAGTATTTATTAGTCAGTGAAGATATGGGAAGGGATTAGGACACGGCACCTACTCCGTGCAATTTCTTAAAGGTTTAATTTGTTCTCATCTGTTTGGTTATTTGAAATTTTCCTTTCCCCTGCAGCTTTGCCTTTGTGGACTTTGAAAACATGGAAGATGCGAAGGCGGCCCTGGAAGAGTTCAATAACACAGATATCGAAGGCCGCATGGTCAGGCTGGAGTTCTGCACCAGCAGAGACGGAGGCCAAAGCAGATCGGGTACATACAAATACTTCTACACCAACCATGGTCACAATACCTTGAATGCCAACTGGGCTGTACCTGTGCCAAATATTATGACGCCCCTATCAGACAGTCCTGATGTGGTCAATGCAAAGGTATCTGAGAATAACCTTAACTAGACCCAAAGGACTTCTGATAAATCCAGCCCAACTTATTTTGCTGTTCTCCTGCCCTCAGGTCCCACAAAAGTCCTGTTCGTCAAGGGCCTCTCTGAGGACACCACGGATGAGACTCTGAGAGAGGCCTTCCAGGGAGCCGTGAGCTCCAGGGTGGTCACAGACAGGGAGACGGGAGCGTCTAAATGGTACGTCGTCCAGACTTGTTCCTGTTCCTCTTACTCTTCTCATAAACTCCTCTCGTCCACCGGTGGCGAGTCGGGATTCGTACGAGAAGTAGATTGACGTCGCATTATATCGGGCGCCTCCCTAAACCTCTGGGTGTGTAACCCATGTCTGATGTGAAACAAGACTTGACTAGGTTTCTTAATGGGAATGTGTTGACTACTTTCATTTCATAGTTTATTGCAGTCATTTAAACATTTTTTTTTATAAATTGTGTTTTAATAAAGTAAAAATAAATATATATATATATATTCCACAGCTTTAACATTTGCAACCGACGGACTAAACTAAGATTTCTCTCCACCCGTTAGTTTTGGTTTCGTTGACTTTGACACGGAGGACGACTGCAAGGCCGCCAAAGAGGCGATGGAGGAGGGCGAGATCGACGGCAGCCGGGTGACCTTGGACTACGCCAGGCCCAAGGGCGACAGCGGCGGGTTCCGCGGCGGCCGTGGTGGCCGCGGCGGCTTCGGAGGAGGTCGCGGCGGGGGCGGCTTCGG
>OOFB01021644.1:18942-38459 GCA_900323305.1 Trachyrincus murrayi
ATGCTCAGGTTGAAGATGTACTGCAGGACTCCACTCAGCTGGGCAGCACATGTTTTGAGGACCCTCGGGCTGACGCCGTCAGGACCTGCAGCCTTGCCTGGGCGGAGCCTGCACAGCACTTTCCTCACCTGCTCGGCTGTGAAGGTCTGTGTGCCGTGTGTGGGGGCAGGAAGAGTCTCTGTTATGTTGATGGGGGAGGGGTGAGGTGATGGTGGGGGAGAGAGAACAGGTATGCTGTAGCTGGAGAGGGACGGTGGGGGAGGGGGGACAGCAGGGCTGGAGGGCTGGAGGGGAATGGTTGTAGAGGAGCTGGGGGAGGGGTAGACCAGAGCCCTCTCATTGAATCTATTGAAAAACAAATTCAACTCGTTGGCCCGGTCAGGACCCCCCCCTGTTGTCTGGCTACCAGGTTGTTTGTAGCCAGTGATGCTCCTCATGCCACTCCACACATCCTTCAGGTTGTTCTGCTGAAGTTTGTGCTCCAGCTTCCTCCTGTAGCTGTCTTTGCCTTGCTGGATCCTCTCCTTCAGCTCCCTCTGAACCCGCCTCATCTGCTCCCTGTCCCCGTCTCTGAAGGAAAATAGGGGCCAGGTTGAAAAATCCTGAAGTTATCCTTTAACTCCCATATATACTTAATATATCCTTTTCAAGGAAATTATTTGACAATCTTATAAGATATTTTTATTGTATTTCATGTAATGCCAATTCCTATATAATGTCTTTCTATAGTGGAAGCAGTACCTGCACTGAGAAGCTGTGCTGCAGGCTTGGCACGGCCTTACAGTGCCTCACGGCCTGGGAGGAGAACAGCAGTTCCAGGAGCTGCTTCGTGCTCAGTTGTGCTGGAGACTTGACACCTGACAGAACAGCTCTCTAGAGAACAGGACAAACAAAACACACGTTACCGCATAACACCTTTAATCCATATTGACTGTCAATGCTTTTCACTTTAATCAATGATGACCTGTGACCTGGTCAGGCCCAAAGGTCAGGGAAACCCTTGGGGAAATTGAGCCAGATACTCACCTAATCCCAACACGTATGTATGAATCCTTTAGATGTGCTGTTTTCTAATTTATCACCATTTACATTTTAAAAAGCATAGTGTAGTTGGTTCTACATGTTACATAGCTTTTTGGTTAAATTGCATGCTACTTTTAAGAAGGACTTGGTATCGATTTGGTGTATAAATATGATGGAGCTAGAGGAGGAGCAGCTAGAATCCATGCGACAAAGCTCTCACCTTTCCATTGACCGTGTACGTGAAGAGCTCTCCCTTTGGTTCTTGAAGGTGTTCTGATTCATGAGACGGTTCACTTTTAGCTCTGGCGCAATGACCCGACCCCTAATGTGATGCTCATGAGACCCATTGGATCTTCATCATCACATTAAATTGGTGGAAGACATTGTTACAATTATTACTTTAGAATTATTAAGAAGCACATGCCAACCTGCAACTAGTTCAATCTGGCAATTGTTCCATACCTTGATGTCGGTGACAAGATGTTAAGTCTTGCATGTAATTTCTTGATGGTTCCTCCAGGCTTGAACCACCTCTGCCTGCACGCCTTCTGGTGGCCTCCGATGCCCTCATTGGTCAAGTCTTTCCACTCCTGGAATATGAATCTACTGAGAATCCTGGGGAACCATGAAGTAGGATGAGTCTCAAACCTATTCAGGTGCTGTTGTGGTGAGTAGAATAAAGTTGTGTTATGTTAAAATGATGAGTGAAACAGTGGACTGTTGATGTTGTTGGAACTTTGTCACCTCGGTGCACACAAAATAGTGCTTCAATGAGGATGTACGTGATTCTCCTCACTTCTGGAGTTGTATCCCAGGGCTGAAGCTACCTTGGCTGGATTCCTGGAAGACCTCAACGGAGGGTGCTGTAATGAATGTGATTATGAGTCAGACATGATGGATGGTAAAGTTCTGTGTTGACGCCGATTAAAGGCCAAATTATACTACTGTTGGGATAGCCGCAGCTATTATAGGCCTGTATGTCACCCGTGTTGCCGTAGGTTACGTGCACTTCTCCAGTGGTTAAGGTGTTTGACTTCCAGCCGAAAGGTTCTGGGTTCGAACCCAATGTCGACAGTTTACCTGTAGGAATCCTTGAGCAAAACGCCGTAAGCCCCACCTGCTCCTTAATTACCTATATCTGCATTTAATGCAAGTTGCTGTGGATAAAAGTGTCTGCTAAATGACTTAATAGTAAATAGAATGAGATTAAGTTAATCAAATGTACAAAACTACACATCAGGGCAATGGACGGCTTGCCTCGTCTTTCCTGCAATGGTTTCTGGTTCATTTATGCTAGACTAGTTTGAGGAGGTTTGCATACAGCACAACACATCATCTTCACATGATGAAGATCAGCAGATGTCACTGAATTAGACTTGTGGCGACTTTTGGCGGGGTACGTTCAGAATCACAGAGAACCATAAATGCAAGCACAGACATGGAGACCCACGACTATTCAACGTAGATGTCCTTAAGCATGGTGCTTCTACTCACCAGGTCCATCCAGGTACCTGGACAGAGGGAAGTGTAGACGGACAGTAACAGGTTGTGATTGGTTGATCTTCCATGCTTTGGCAACTGCTTCCTGTGGATACCGGCCCAAACACCCAAAACCAAGCATTACTTCACATGAATCACAACAGGCAGCAAACATGCCACATCCACTGTGTATCTTGTAAATATAACTTGCATTTAAAAAGTTGACGTTTATATGCATGTCCATGCCGTCAATTATCTTATACTCCCTAAGAGGGTCAACAGAGGAAAAGAGTTGATGAAGAGAGTTGGTAAAATGCTTGAGTCAAAACAATGTTAAAAATAAAGACATTGACATTGCCAAGACATTTGCAATGCTCAAGCAGAAGCAAGTCAGGCAGTTGACTACCTGATGGTGATACCAGTGTCCGAGTAGTGCGCCCTGACCGCCCTGATGTCTGCCTCCAGCTGAGGGTGCCGGTACAGGTCAGTAGCACAGCTCCCCTGTCCATAGAGAATCACATCAATGACCCATCACTCATTTTTTCAATTGAGAATGTTTTTAATCTCGATACAACCAGAAAGTTCTGTAAGATAGATGCTCCCATTTGTATGCAGATCTTTAAGTTACTATTTAATCATTTAGCAGACTACTGTTTAGTCTTTTTGCAGATGCTTTTATTGAAAGCGACTTAGGGGTAGGGCAGGGTTAGGCGTAAACTCAAAAAGCTCCAATGACAATGACGAGATTATAGATATTGGTTATGGATCCATCACATGAATGCATGAATGTTCATCCATATAAATGCCTCAAACAGCCTTGAAAGACTAAAATACAGTTTTCTTTAGACATTGACAAACTCACCACTGTTTCAGTTCACTGACTGCTCCTTAACAGTACGATGCTGATATTACAGAAGCAGAGCTTCTCAACAGATTAGTTTCCTTTATTTACATTTGGCCCTTAAACTACCATCTATTGACAGGAAAAATGGTTTCTATTGTATTCTTCTTACCTTTTCTGCAGGTGAAAACACGGAACTTTCCATATTTCTCTCTACAAAAACTAAGGCGACTGTAATACAAAACATGGACAGAGAAAAACTAATTAGATTAGTTGCCAGCAAAGGGTCAAGTTGGATGGCCAGGATGGTTAAGTTACATAGCCAGGATGGCCATCTGGCTCTCACTCAGTGATCCTCTGCCCTACTACCCTTCAACAACAGTCTTAGAGCTCGGAGCAACGTGATTGGCTGGAGATACTGGGAGCCTAATCAGCATAAACTGGCCAACGGAAATGGAGAAACATGAATGGGAAGAAGAGGCTGAAAGTTGCTGTGTGCTTTATCTAACCGTGTGATCAAACGTAGATTACAGATTACAGAGCCCTTTTTTTAAAAGAAGTGGGACGATGGGCCAGTCGTTGTGAACAAAACTAATCCTATTTGTCTCGTACGTTTGTTTATGATTTGACATGTATTTATTAGTCTATTTATAAGTCTATCATAATATAGCGTCACATGATCCTTGGTGGCAGGTGTAAAAGATGTGGATATGGATTATTCCTCCCCCTGGCCGAGTCCTGCTGTCCGTCTGGTGTGTATTTGCCTGATCTTAATCAGCAGTTATCCCTGTTGGGAGTCACCTGCTGCTCCGTGTTCTGCTCAGGCCCTATACAGTGACATACATCTGTGGGAGTCCTCTCTAAAGGGCCTTGATCAGCTTGGAAATGATTAGATGTTTGTTAAACACTCCATTTACCCACACAAATACAATAGAATAGACTAGCCTAAACTAAACTAGAATTGAATATGTTGATACTATTGTATTTTATGGTATTATATTATATTATATTGTTTTATATTGTTATTTTGCAAGCATACTTGTGTGTTGAACTAATTTAAAGTTAGACTCAAAAACAAACAACAAAAAAAAAAAGCCAACGCTCCTGGCAATCAAAATTGGAAGAAATCAGTTAAAATAATATTTTTTGTTTACATATACAGGTAATTGTCTCAAAATGATTAGATGTACTGACGTTGACCTTATTCACAATAAACATACAAAACAAAACTAAAAACAGCTTTTTTTCCTTTGACTTCCAGTTATCACCCACAAGAGAAAGCTGTGGTCACCAACATCAGGGTGGTAACAGTAGTACAATTTCAATATGAGACTCAATATAAAATATGTTTTAATTGATGGCTGGTTTAAGCAGCCTCACCTGGTCTGAGTCAGGCTGATTGGACTCTGGGGCTGAGTGAGGCTGCACACCTGTGGGGCATTGGCCAATCAAGGCACACGATAAACAGCCATCATCACACACTCACAATTCAGACATGTCAGCATTTTCCTATCTGCTCTGCAAAACATGACCAACTCTACAATAAACCGGTTTCAACAACACTCTACCTGTGTCCTGGAGCCAGCAAAAGCCACTCAGGTGGCGTGTGGGTTCACTGCCACACTGGCGCCAAATGTGGAGCCTCCCCAACCCAGAAAGGGACACAGAAGGGCTGCCCAGGGACGCACTGGAGCCACCAGCTGTGTCAACGGACAGCCACCTCCCTTTCCCTGACGGCAGCGACAGTCGCTGGTGGTGCCCAGTGGAGGACGGGGGAGGCAGCGCAGCAACCGCTATGGGCAACTGTCTGTAGCTAGCAGCCCCTGGAACCGGCCCGCAGCAGCCCAGGTCCAGCCGCAGCCTCGTCGCCATGGTGGAGGGTGGTCCTACCGAGGGCCCGGGCCCTCCGTGGAGCTACCACCGCGGCCCAGCTGTCGAGCCTCACCCAGCCTGTCCAGACAACCCTGCAACGGCCAAGTCCAGCGAAACACCTGCCAGCCAAGGCAGTAGGTCTCCGGGGTGGAGGGGGAGGGGGGGTTGGCTGGTCACACTGGGAGAGGTGTGGGCACAATGGGGTTTGGTTTTTTTAAAATATTATTTTAGGTATAGTACCCTGTTAAGAGTCTGGTTGTTTTTGTTAGGTATGGTAACCCTGTTAAGAGTCTGGTTGTTTTTGTTAGGGATGGTAACCCTGTTAAGAGTCCAGTTTTTTTTAATGGGGGGGGGGGGGGGGGGGAAGAGTAGGCTTAAATTTGGTGTTGTGGGTATGTGGTGTGTGTGGGGTTGAAGGCTGGTTTAAGCAGCCTCACCTGGTCTGAGTCAGACTGATAAGACTGTGGGGCTGCTGGGTGAGGCTGCACACCTGTGGGGCATTGAGCACACAGGATAAACCAGCCATCACCACACATATATAAATACATACAATTACAGTGCAGTAACAGATATAATGGTCAAACATTAGCCTATGTTTGAACTGGGTTTGAAAGAAATTCTTTGCATATTTGCATTTTAAAATACAACTTGTCTTATGTTTGACATTGTACCTGGTTTGAAGTGGCATGCAAATGTATCAATCTTTGTTCTGTCTGGACCTTAAGTCATGTGGTTTTTGAAGACTTCTTATCCACCGCTGGTGCAGTCCAGGTCCGGAGCTATATCTCACATTTAGATGAAAGATCCCGACACTCTGTCTAGTTGATATTGTTTCATTGTCTCATCTGGCTGTCTGGTGTGATGTCCGATGCAGCCAGGTCTGGCAGGAAGGCCACTCACCATGTGACCTAACCAGAGGAGGAAACATTAAATTAGCAGCTTGTTACAAACTGATGTTATGACAAATGTATTCATCTCTACATTTAAGGGGGTATACAAATATGAGGAAACAAAAGGTTATGAGAGAATATTTAATTTAATTTTTAAAAATGCATTATTGCCATGAACAGATAGGCTATGGCTTGTGTAACTTATAAGATAGCGCACTTAGTGTAATAGATAGTGCTTATTTTACTTAAAATAAATGCTTGTCCTACCTAGGATTTCAGGGTTCTGAAATGACCCGTTACATTAAGCATAACAATATATATTTTGTGTACAATAAATGGGGATTCATAATGAGTCCCTCCCCTTAGCGACTCCAGTGTCATCGGATGAATACTGACACTGACCCGTCGCACGCGAAAGTAGTCCCGGTTGGTTGGGTGAATAACTTGGAGCGCGCTCCAGCGGTCGGTGCGTTGGTCCCTGCAGGCTCACCCAGTAGGTGAGTATCTCTGATCGCTTTTGGATTCACTTTTTTTTTCGGAAAACATTGAGTAGGCTATTATTTTGAGGAATGGCTTTCACGTCTCTATTTTCTTATATATGCAGGTTTGTTTAATAGCGCATTTATAATATCAATGTGAATGTGAATTAAAAACGATGAATGGACCCAACGTCTCTATTTAGAACATATTCATTATCTCACCTGTTTTTTGCGGAATTTTGCTAAATCATTTGGAGCAATTGTATCAGTGTATCTGTAAAACAAATCTTCCTCGTGAGAAAATGTAGCCTAATGTAAAAGTCAGTTATTATTTTAACTGTTGCGCTGAAAATGCACACCAAAGGCACCAGCACCTACAATTACGATTTTCATTGGGTTACACTCTCACGAAGACTGTGACTAACTGGACTTGACTTTATTTTTAGAATTTATAGAGATTTATAGAACTTCATTGTACAGTGTATTCATTGACGTATGACTCTAAATATGACTACATATACATAGGACACGTGTTTGGTGTGCATATTATATCTTGCATGTATACAAGTCCCATAATATTAACATAATATTAACAGACATTGTGTGTGAGTCTCCCTTAACCAGCACTGCATAGCGTACATGTCCAGTGGAATGCAGAGTGTGCGCAGTCATGCAGGCCAGTATAGACCTACTGTTTATGTTGCGCTTTGCAAAGGGAAATTCTATCAGTGACCTATGTGAAGCCATTTTAAGTTACTTACATCTGATTCAATGCATCTTATCTTATAAAGAGGTTACCTTTAATCCAACACATTACTGTAACATTGACAAGATCTTCTAGACCACATTCTTGATTTTAGATTTAGTCTGTCTATACTGGACTAAGTCTACTTTCACCCTTTGAGATAATTTGGGGATCATCCTGGGCTGTACACATATAACTTAGATAGTAAGACAACAACAAGCCTACAAGAAGTGACCTGGCAATTAGGGCCTGGTTATGAAGGTTTTCTGAGTTATATGTTGTCACACATATTTCACGTTTAGGTCTGATGGGACCCTGTTGTCTTCCTATGTGTCCCACCAGGTATCCAGTCATGGCTAAAGACACAGGCTCATCCATCATGAAGACCCAGCAGCTCCTCGCTGCCATGGCCGACACCCACCTCGAGCACATGTGCCTCCTGGACATCGACTCAGAGCCAGCCGTGTCTCGCAACACTGGCATCATCTGCACAATCGGTCCGATACCCCCCTACCCCCCCACCCCGCACACACAAGCACGCACACACCCCGTCTCCATTTAAGTCCTTATCAGTTATAATGATCACACACTTGTATAAGATAAGATAACACTTTATAAATCCTCAGCATTAATAAAGTAAAACAAAAATTACAATTGGAATACAAAACATCATGTACAAAATAATTCTAATAGAATAAACTAAGGTAAATAAACAATACGTATTTACATGATCAACAGGGGGAGGAAAAAAAGGGTCATCCTCCAGGTTCAGTGTTCGTTTTGGAGTGTCTTTTATTTGCTAACTCTTGAGATCACTTCACCGTCACCACACAGGGCCTGCCTCCCGGTCCGTGGAGATGGCCAAGGAGATGATCAAGGCCGGGATGAACATCGCCAGAATGAACTTCTCTCATGGAACCCACGAGGTCAGTCTGGAGTGATAAACGTTATCAGTGAAGTCAACATTCATAACATCATCATTTATTTGTTGATTAACGGCTACCGTCAAAGGTATTACCACTTTTCCAAGGCAGTTTTTAATTTATCCATATCAAATGGTTCACTCATACCTCGAAAAGTCCCTGTTAACTTTTACATGTCCCCGAGTCACAATCAGTGGCTGCAAGTTGAGTGCTATACTTACATTTGCCCTTCAGAGTCTCGTGTTTGCTGTAGCTTAGCAGTAGCCAACTGGATAGGAGCAAGTGTCTTGACCTAAGAACACTGACCTTTCCCCTTTAAAAGTCATGCCTTTTTACCTTTTTAAACTGGATGCCACTGAACGGATGATACCACCAGCTGTAAAACTACTAAAGAAAGTTGCATTAAGTACTTTTGGTCATTGACCCACCAAGGTTAACAGCATTTTTTAAAATTCCATAATGCTTATTTTATTATACTTAATAATAGTGTAAATTATATTTGGCTATGGCAACACATTCAATGTTACTAAAGGTACTGTATGACTTAAAGCACAACGAGAAATACATGGATCTTCTGAACTATTGTTATATCATTTAACTATTTTATTCCAATCCTTGCTTTCTTTGGGGTATTTGAAGCACAACTGAAAGTTCAAAGTGTCATTCTAGGACCACACAATAAAGTAAAAAAGATGTTATGAGGCGGCCAGATGAAATTTGACCTCCATTTCCTTGGTGTCAGTTGTCGGAGCGGCTATTATTAGCTCTGCTCAGCGGGTAAGCAGTGTTCGGTTGAACCAATGGCTATTCCTCGTTAGCTGTATGAGACAGTATGAGCGCTATCATTATTAGGTTTAGTTTTTCAAATTAGCATTGTGCAAGTATTTGTGATCTGAGGTTTAACTTAATGACCACACAAAGTAGAATCAATAATAGAGTCATAGAGTCGGTGAAGGGCACTTCTTTGAACACTAAAATTAGACGATGCCACGTGCCAATGTCATGTGTTATAGTTTCCTAGGCAAGTTGTTTTAGTATGTTATTATGCAATATGACCTTGTGCAGCCATGTCTGTCTCATATCCAATGAAGAAACTTTCAGTATCAAAATATTTGAACAGCAACACAATACATATTTCTTTCTCTATACATATCTGACTCTTTAAGAAAACTTAATAGTGTGCTCATTATTCAAAATAAAACTTTTACATAATCCAGTGTGATGAAAGTAATTTCATCAACGCATCCGTTCAACCGTTTACCAATCGTATAGTACCACGCTGAAACCATCAAGAACGTCCGCGACGCAGCGGAGAGCTTTGTCCCTGGCTCAGTTGAATACCGACCCGTGGCCATCGCTCTGGACACCAAGGGACCCGAGATCAGGACCGGACTCATCAAGGGGGTGAGTTCTGATCAAAACACACACTTAAAGCATTGCGTGAGTTGGCTCCCCTAGCTAGCTACACACAGTTACCACAGCTAATAAAGTTAATCAAAATACAATCTGTTCACTCTTCCTGTTGCTAAGTGCCCACTGTTGTTCTCTTAAGAGAGGAACCAACGATAAGGAACAAAACAAAAGAATGATTCCACTTAGTGGTGTTAAATTGTGCCCAGTAAATACCCTGGAAAATGCTGAGCTTTTATCTCAGGGTTCTCCTGACAGAACACTGCTGGTGTTCTCTGTCTGTAATGGTTTAGAGTGGCACTGCCGAGGTGGAGCTGAAAAAGGGGGAGATTATTAACCTCACCTTGGACAACCAGTACAAGGACAACTGTGATGAGAAAATCCTGTGGCTCGACTACAAAAACATCACCAAGGTCGTGGAGATCGGAAGCCACATCTACATTGATGACGGCTTAATATCCCTCATGGTTAAGGAAATCGGTATGTAATATGAAACCCATTCCTAGCAGTGTTAGCAGCTGTAACTGTATTGCAGTTTTCCACAAAAAGTGCTGTAGAAATAAAGTTTGATTGCTATATTATTATTATTATATATCACTCTGACTACAAGGCAGCAACTTCCTGTTGTGTGAGATCGAGAATGGCGGCATGCTGGGCAGCAAGAAGGGCGTGAACCTGCCCGGAGCTGCTGTGGACCTGCCGGCCGTGTCCGAGAAGGACATCCAGGACCTGCAGTTCGGCGTGGAGCAAGGGGTCGACATGGTCTTTGCCTCCTTCATCCGTAAGGCTGACGACGTGCACGCCGTGCGCAAGGTGCTCGGTGAGAAGGGCAAGAACATCAAGATCATCAGCAAGCTGGAGAACCACGAGGGGGTCCGCAGGTGGGTGCTCACGGCGCAGCAGAGCATGAGTGTCACACGAGATATGTTCACTGTTATGTAGTTATGTCTCACAGTGAATTCAGATACATGTCATTAAGGAGCAGGTAGGGGTTAGCCATGTTAATGGCTAGTCAAGTATTCTCAAGGAAGATGCCTAACCCCCTACCTGCTGCTTCATGACATGTATCTGAATGTAAGTTGATCACAGGAAGTTGCTTTGGATTAAAGCAACTTGCAGTTATAATACAAATAACTCAAATAGTAACAGACATTGGGGATTGAACCCGGCACAATAGCCACTCCACTATGCTCCTGCCAAATATATAAAAAAGTCAAAAGATAACGCACATTATTCATTTATTTGTTTAGATTTGATGAAATCCTGGAGGCCAGCGACGGCATTATGGTTGCCCGGGGCGACTTGGGCATTGAGATCCCGACAGAGAAGGTGTTCCTTGCCCAGAAGATGATGACAGGCCGCTGTAACAGGGTTGGCAAGCCCATCACGTGTGCCACACAGGTCTGTGATTTGTGATCCAGGGAAACGTTATCAGCTGCTAGGTATATGCTGCAGTGGCTCCTTTTGCCCATAGAAAACCATTGTGAATTAAAGTAGACAAATCTAGACATGCATTTTGAAGCAGTCTGTCGATGCAGCGAATGTTATTTGAATGTACTGAACTGCTATCATAAAAGTGGAACCTGATTGGCTGATGACAAGATAATTACTTCCAAAAAAATATCACACATGAGCTGTACTCATCTGAAAATGGAATTGGCTGTCCAGTAAGTAGTGACTTCAAGAACGGCCTGTGAACATACAACTGGCCACAGCTGTCCTAGACTACAAACCCCATCGACTAACTGTTAGTTCAATAACTACAACAACTGTATTAAGAATTTACTGAAACTTCTGCTCAACAGCGATAACAACAGCAGCATCCATTTCTCTTACATATAACTTTCTTCACACATGCACAGTCAGTAACATAGTGAACTCCTCCCTTCACACATGCTCAGTGAGTAACATAGCACTTAACAAACTCCCCTTTCTCTTTAAAGAAAAACAGTCCAAAAAACTGTCCGTTTAGCCTTTAAGTTGCCATACACCTTTGCTGAGGTGCCCTCAGCAGAACGAGTGCAGATGTCCCCTTCTATGTCCAGCAGTCGGCAAGCTGCTCCTTGGTGGCTGACCACATGATCTGCTGGATGGTACCAGAGTGGGTGAGCTCTTTGACACTGCTGATTTCGAGGCGAAGTTTCTTCTCCGTGACTGATTTGGTGGACTTGACAGCATCAAGAAGAGAGTGATTGTCTGTTACGCACACAATGGGCAAATTGTTACATGTGCAATCACGTGTGGTAAGCTCTGAGTAGAGTGTAGCTAAGAACTTTGTAGAATACATCTTGCGATGTACCTGGACACATCTTCAGTGTTGTATCCTGAGTTCATCAGGGGTTTTGGGTCTTGCAATAGACACCCTCCCCCCAGGCGACTTAGCCTGGATTGATCAAGTCCCAGCTTGTGTCCAGGTAGCACTACCTCACCCACGACTCTCCTCTCCTGATCCACAGCCACCTTGAGGCAACTTCAGCTTCCTCTGTGACCATCTTTGTGGCCCTTCGCTTACCAGCTCCTGTGATGCCCAGCATGTTGTAGGCCCTACAGAGGGACTGGCCAGCGAATCCTCTGCACCCTACTTCAATGGGCTCACACCTCGCTCACCACTGCTCCACCAGGTCGGCGTACTTACCTCTCTTCCTCTCGTTGGCTTCCTCGATGCGGTCTTCCCAAGGGACGGTGAGTTCCAAGAGGATGACCTGCTTTGAGGCTTCGGAGAGCAGCGCCGTGTCCAGCCTCAATGCTGTGATGGCGACATTTCCTGGGAACTTGAATTGCTTCCCCAGGTCAACATTTAGCTCCCAGTCTTGTCCTGTTGAGAGCAGGCCGGGGGAGGAGGTCCTGGAAGCTGCTGTTGGCCTCTGACCAGCTCTGATGAAAGCGATGGTTTTCTTCACTGGGCGAATGCGCTTGCAGGTTGTTGATTCTGCTGCAGATGGTGTCGGCGATGTCCTTGAGGACTTGGTCATGATGCCAACGCTAGCGCCCCTCCCGCAGGGCTTTCGAGCAGCAGCTGAGAATATGCTCCAGGGTCCCTCTCCTCTGGCGCAGAGGGCATGCTGGTGACTCGACCTTCCCCCAGATGTGCAAGTTGGATGGGCTCGGTAGAATATAATGTGTCATACACAGCCTGGATCAAGAACTTAATACGGTGGGGCTCTGCTTTCCAAAGCTCGGCCCATGACACCTCCACTGCCTGCTCCCATCTTGTCCAGGCCCCCTGCTGCCGCATTCCAATTATCCGGCTGGCTCGCTCCTCCTCGACTGACTATTTTCCATTACTCACTCTGTGTTAGTCCACTTATGTAATGATCAAGCCATTTTTCTCCACACACCGTAGTGCAAGCTGTGTCAATCACAGCTGATCCTAAAGACTCCACCATGAAGATCGCTGTGTCAGACACTGATTCTTTTGACAACAAAGTAATGTTGCATTCTTCAACACCTTCTGTCAATTTTGCATGTTCACTTTGTGTGGACAATCCTTTGCCCAGTGATATGTGCTTTGGCAGACTGCACATCTTGTTCTTCTCTCGTATCTGTCGAGTGGATTTGTGCCCTGAACAGCCGTTTGAATTTGCAGACACTTTCTCTACCTACTTTCTTGCCAGTAAATCGTGTGAAGTAGGCCCTTCTGTTTATTATCCCCTAAAGATTATCTTCAAGGTTGACTTCATGTTCACAAACTCGACTACTGAAACTTAGCGATAACAACAGCAGCATCCATTTTATCTTACATAGAACTACTTTCTTCACACATGCGGGTCAGTAACGTGTCAGTAACATAGCGAACTCCTCCCTTCACACATAAGCAGTGAGTAACATAGCACTTAACACGAACAATGTCTGTAATGAACAGGGCGGTGATGTCACGTTGTCACGATGTCACGAGTGTTAAATGGAGGCTACGCTAAAGGAAGCTCTGCTGTACTACATGATGTGCAGTAGCGCATTAAACTGCATACATGTATTTATTTTCCCCCTCCGACGTGTGTTCTGTTAGATGCTCGAGAGCATGATCAAGAAGCCTCGTCCTACTCGTGCAGAGGCCAGCGACGTCGCCAACGCCGTGCTGGACGGCAACGACTGCATCATGCTGAGCGGGGAGACTGCCAAGGGAGACTACCCCCTGGAGGCGGTGCTCACACAGCACAGGGTACGCTAGCTAGCACACACACCGTCACCGCTATCGCCATGCCGCAAGAACCATGTCAGAATCAGGAGCATGTCAGAATCAGAATAAGATTAGGTTAATGACTACTGTCAGTGGGGGGGGGCAGATATTAGTCATTTAGCAGACTGCACTTGATCCAAAGACACTGACCTGTGAGGCTGAGATCAATCAAAGCATACGGTCAAATTTTGAGTAGCTGCAAAAAAATCTAATCAAAATGCTGCATGAGCATGTACCTAAAAACAACTGGGAGTAGTTATGAGAATCAGGGACATGAGGTTAGTAGATTATTTTTAATTATATGCATAAATGATATGCATATGATTGATGATTCAGTCTTATGAACTGTTTGGTATGTAGTGTTTCTATTGATGGAAGGTGCAAGGCTGATGATTTTGAAGATGATATGCAAACCAAACAATGCACCAAAAGAAACGCTTATAAAGTTTGTTTTTCTAGATTTTATTAATGAAAAGTTTGTTTTTCTACGATTTGTATTACTAAATGTTATCTAATATTTACCACCGGTTTTATTACTAACTGCTCGTACATGATGTGTTCAACCAGCTTTGTCTCTCTTTCTCTCTCACCCCCACCCCCAGTGGACAGTAGTGTCCACTACTGTCCACTATCATCCATTCTTGTGTATGGCTTTGTACTGCTCGACTGTTAGCCTGGATCTGCAGTGCAGAACAGCAGCGCTACCCGGACGCTAGTCTCAGGTCTCGGTGTGCATCCCAGGTATGCAGATCTCTGCAGCAGCACTGACTGTTTTGTGTTAACCTAACCCCTTTCATTTAGCCAAGTCTCCTTATTTGTTGCATCACTAAAAGCAATACTACAGCAACAACAACAACAACAGTGGTGGTATTAAGGCAGTCCAAGACAAATTAGGTTGTAAAATGTGTTGCATGGCTATTTTGTGTAAAACTAACATCTAGATAAGTGTAATAGGGGATTATTTAAAATATTTCACCAGTCCTGTCTGCTATCTGTCTCCCCCCTCTCTCTCCCTCCCTCCCTCCCCCCCACTCCCTCTTTCTCCCTCTCTCTCCCTCTCTCTCTCTCTCCCTCTCCCAGATCGCCCGTGAGGCAGAGGCCGCCATGTTCCACAGGCAGATGTTCGAGGAGCTGCGACGCACCACCCACCTGACGCGTGACCCAACAGAGTCCATCGCCATCGGCACCGTCGAGGCGTCCTTCAAGTGTTGCGCCAGCGCCATCATTGTGCTTACCAGGACCGGCAGGTGTGTACACCCCCAACCCCAAACCCCAAACCACTCCCTCCCATGCCAACTCAAACACTCTGGCTCCATTCCAAAACGCTTTACTACATCTCGCTTCCTGTTGCTCGTTCACTTTATCTTCGAGTGTGAACGTGCAGTCGCAGTGGCGGAGCAGTAGGAAAAGTAGAAAAAGCAGTGTTGGGACAGCTGAGCTGCTTGGGTGTCATTAAAGGTCACACCCTTCAGACTTGCTAAATGGGCGTATGTCTAATGGTGTAGTTGAAAAATCTCTGAAACACTTTCTGTGTGGGATATACACTGATATATATATACACTGTCCCCTCAGTCCCAAGCCGATTCGGCTTGGACCACTTTTTGGATCAGTGGGCACATTGGTGATCGAACATTTGAAGATTTGAAGCAGAGTAACATCAGAGCGACTATTGGAATGCACCCTCTGAGTCATGGTCTTTCCTTTGCTGAGTGACCAACAACTGCCTGATCATAACTCCCCAGGCCCCGCGGCTTGGAAAGGAAAGTTTCCCGGCAGCTACGTTGATCTCTTGCTGACCTTTTGAGATCTGAACCCTAGCATTTCCCCTCTCCCCCCGAGTTAATTTTAACTCCCTCTGTATGTCCCCCTCCCTATTTAGTTCATGCTTGCAAACACAACATGGCCAACGTGCTGGTACAAGTTAGTCGACAAGAACAGATACTGGTATATACATTAGGTTTGTTGCAGTGAATAATATGTTAATAATAATAATAATAATATAATATGTTTTTCTTCAAATATTGTATATAAAAAATATATATATTTTAGAAAATGTATTAAAATGTATATCTAAGCACTGCGTCATGTGGGCTGGTTTCGCACACAGGTCCGCTCACCTGTTGTCGAGATACAGACCCCGGGCCCCTATCATTGCCGTGACCCGGTGCGGTCAGGCAGCCCGCCAGGCCCATCTGTACCGCGGTATCTACCCCATCCTCTACACCAAACCCACCCACGACGTGTGGGCAGAGGATGTGGACCTGCGGGTGAACTTTGCCCTGGAATATGGTGAGCACATGACAACTCCAATTGCTGTCCAGTGAGCTTGTGCAAATGAATTAGAGTGGCAGGTTGGGGTTAGACAAGTTTCTCAAGGATGCCTACAGACATTGGGGATCAAACCCAGTTCTGCTGTTAGTTGAACATCGCAGCCAAGACACTATCCTAATATGTGTACCACTCTGACTGTTAAGTTGTGAATCTTTAATTGCATCCTCGTTAAGATCTTTCTGTACTAACTCATCTCTCTTACACGATCGCAGGCAAGCACCGCAACTTCTTCAAGACTGGCGAGGTGCTCCTGGTCGTGACAGGCTGGCGCCCGGGCGCCGGTTACACCAACACCATGCGCGTCGTCCTTGTGCCTTGAACAACCCCCCCACCTGGGACATTAGAAAGCAATCCGTCTATCCTCTCCATTGAATCCCCTTCCTGTAGAGGACAAATGTCACCTGCACAAGACCTGTCCCCAAACCTTCTGAGACAGTAACCAGAAAGACTGCACCAGGCCCATTTCTCCCAAAGAGATTTTGACCAGCAGTAGGCCTACTCCTCCATCTAACCGCCCTGATTCCACTTAACCAGATGTGCTACTAATTGTCCGGGTCCTCTTCCATTAGTGTGTCTGTCTTGAAGCATAGACATGCTAATTCTTTTATGTTTTTTTTTGTCATGTTACCTTGCCGTGCCTAATTGACTTTGCATTGTTACCACAGAAACACATGTCAGTTCCTTTGTTTAGATTCTGGGTACCTGAGGTGAACATGTGCTTGAGTTCTAATGCAGACATTTGTTCAGTTCAGTGACCATCTGGATTGTGGGAGTGACATGACATGGATTTAAAAATAAACAATAAAATCAAATGCTTTCTTTTTCTCATTTATCTATCTATCTATCTATGTATCTATCTATCTATTTGTCTTACACACCACACTTAATTAGTGTATGTGAAATATATAGTGTTTTAAGTAAACTACCCACTACTGACTATTGCCGCTGATACATAGAACATAAAACAATCGCACCATCTAGTGATGATTTCAGGGAACAGTCCGTAGCTCTGTATCCGACTCACCATGTGTATGAACCAGCTATATTAGATTATTATCCCGTGCAGATCGCTTAAGGAGCATGGCAGATTAGCCTCTCTGTATTGGACCACAACAGGAAATTGCATGAAATAATCCAGACTATGTCGATGTTAGCGCTAGACAACGCTGTAGTTAGCTCATAATCCACCCGAAACTTTGTGACCTCCACGTGATACGTGATTCTGTCTCACGTTACAATACACATGTCAATACATGTAAATACGAAATAAAACCATGTTATTTTATTGCATTGAATTCAATAGCTAAAATAAATATATATTTAGACCGACAACACACACGTGATTGAATAATGTGATTTGGTAAGTCAAAAAGGCGGCACAAATACAAATTAAATAAATATTAAATGAATAAATAGATGTTGACTTGTTGATATTGATCGCCAAATCCCACAACACAGCCAGCCTCTAATAAATAACTAATAACTAAATACATAAAAATTGACTCAATGTAACAATATTAAATCCATGTCAAAGCCCTCCCCAGATGCTGCGGTGAGGAGGGGAGAGATAGAGGGAGACATGGGGAGAAAGAATAGGCTTATTACGTTTATTATTTTTATGGAAAACGATTCTTTATATTATTGTAATTATGATTGATATTGTAGACCAAATTTTAAATTGTCAGGTCTCTTGAAAATGAGATCTCGATTTCAATGGGACCTGATTAAATAAAGGTTTGAATAGAATTGAATGAGGACTGATCTGATTACTACTCACCGCAGGGTCACACTGGCCCCTCAGGCTGGGTCACTAAGCAACCAGGAGCCGCTGGTCCCTCGCAGGTCTCTTTAGATCGAGCAGTGGTTCCTAACCTTTGACTTTAGCTGTACCACCTCAAAACAAAGCTCATAGACTCTGTCGACCTCAGCGCTCTCCGTCCTGCCTGTTGTTTCCCATCCATCAAACATCGACTGGAAGATCTCAAGAAGAACGAAAGCAGGGCACAGGATTTTATTCAAAATTCTGGCTCCAAAGGCCCTGTAACAACACTTCAGACCACTTCCACTATCTTCCACTTGTACATAATTAACTCCTAAAACAACCAGAGAAAGCTGTTCATCTTAGTGTGTAAAGAAAGCTAACCATGTTTCTTTAGTTTATCAACAGCAATCCCACACATTGAAAGAAAAAATGCTTTGTAGTAGACCAAACTTCTGACTGATGATTTGTCCACTATTAGCCTACCTTCCAGCTTGTATGTACAACTGTATTGATTAATGTCTCATATATAGATCATGTACCTTGGAACAGCAAATGACAACTGTTCTGCTACTACACTGGCATTCTTCAGAGTCTGGTGAGCGTTTTGGATACCCACTCAGGTAATGAGGAGGTGACAGTAGCACCACCTGGCGGTAGAACCTCAAGCTTAAGGTGATACACAGTAAGACAGCTGCTGTAGCAGCCAGCACTTGACTGAGTCTAGCTGCAGGCGACGTAGTTCGGGTATATACTGAAGCATAGGTATGAGCATGTATCATCTCAATGTATTATACGCAGTATAATAGTGTAAAGAGTATTGTACGAGATCCCTTCCCGCACGGTCAGGGTTGACGAGAGGAACGAGAGGCGGTTTTGGAGACTTTTTATTTACACAGTCACTGGGACACCGAGTGCCCACCATCCAGTTATCCCCGCTCACAATAAACTATTTACAGCACTACTATGGTCGGCCTACAGCCATACAACAATGCATCGATCTGCAGTCCAACAGTGTCTCTACGGCCCCGGACATTCACGGGTCACGCCGGCGTCAGGAACCAGTCTCACTGCGGGAGAGAGCAAAAACACATGACTATATAGCCGGCCTCATTAAGCTCATCACCCACAGCCCCCTCTTGCTCTGGCAAGCGGGAGAGGAAGTCAGCCACCGCCATCTGCGCCCCCGGTCTATGGATCACCTTGAAATTAAACGGCTGTAAAGCGAGATACCAACGGGTGATCCGCGCGTTGGTGAAGCGGAGCGTGATCCGAGCAGAGGGTGAATGAGTGCCCCAGGAGGTAGTAACGTAGGGCGTCGACCGCCCACTTGATAGCCAGACACTCCTTTTCCACTGTGCTGTACCTCACCTCTCGGTCCACGAGCTTCCGGCTGAGGTACAGCAGCGGACGATCCACGCCCTCCACCTCCTGGGACAAAACGGCCCCCAGCCCCCTGTTCGATGCATCGGTCTGCAAGACAAAAGGGAGCTTGAAGTTAGGCGTGTGTAAGAGCGGCTCTCCACAGAGCGTCTGTTTAACCCTCTCAAACGCTACCTGGCACTGCTCGGTCCACTGGAAGCACCAG
>OOFB01021659.1:6249-23704 GCA_900323305.1 Trachyrincus murrayi
GCATACATACATACACACCCCGACACACACACACACACTCTGACACAAACATACCCAAACAAACACACATACACACACACACACACACACACACACACACACACACACACACACACACACACACACACACACACACACACACACACACACACACACACACACGCGGAATGATCAAATTAATGCCAACCCGGAGTAAGATGACAGAAATGCTTAATTAACCTATGCTGTTTACATGCCAGTTAGATCTGATCTTAACCTGGTCTTAGTCAGGTTAAGATCAGATCATTACTGTGCATGTAAACATACTGACTGGGGTTTTAGACGCTCACTCACATCCTGTAGTCTGAAGGTAGTTTGTAGTCTGAAGTCACCTGACCAGGTGTCCGTGGTGGTCTCTAGATATCCCAGCAGCCCCGGGGCGCGTGGTGGCGACCCGCAACACGGACACGTCGGTGGTGGTCTCCTGGGAGACGTCCCGCGATGCCAAGGACCTGGTGGGCTACTACATAGAGACCAGCGTGGTGGGCAGCAATACCTGGGAACCCTGCAACAACAAGCCGGTCCCGGGGTCCAGGTAAACAGGTTCCTCACCTTGTTTTCTCTGTCCCTCCAGGTTCCTGTTGGTTCCTCACCTTGTTTTCCCTGTCTCTCCAGGTTCCTGTTGGTTCCTCACCTTGTTTTCCCTGTCCCTCCAGGTTCCTGTTGGTTCCTCACCTTGTTTTCCCTGTTTCTCCAGGTTCCTGTTGGTTCCTCACCTTGTTTTCCCTGTCCCTCCAGGTTCCTGTTGGTTCCTCACCTTGTTTTCCCTGTCCCTCCGGGTTCCTGTTGGTTCCTCACCTTGTTTTCCCTGTCCCTCCAGGTTCCTGTTGGTTCCTCACCTTGTTTTCCCTGTCCCTCCAGGTTCCTGTTGGTTCCTCACCTTGTTTTCCCTGTCCCTCCAGGTTCGTGTGCCATGGCCTGGTGACCGGCGAGACCTACGTGTTCAGGGTGAGAGCGGTGAACGCCGCCGGTATCAGCCAGCCCTCACAGGAGTCCGAGCCCGTCCTGGTCAAGGCTGCTATTGGTGTGTTTTTTTTACCTCGTAGACCAATCACAGTCTGTGATGTTTGAGGATTCACCTTGTTATGATGAAGTGTATATTTTCTCAGGAGATATGTTTGATGAGGAAGTGTATGATATATATATACAGTATATATAAGTTATGATAAGTAGATATGTTAATGAGATGTATTTCATGTAGAGCTAAAACAGAGGCTAGAATGTGTTGCTCTTCCCATCTGCGTCTACACCCCCCTACTCCGTTTCCCATGATTCCATTGTGTCATCCAATCACGTTGCGAGGCACGGTCACACGCTCCATCCACCCCCGTTGACCCCCACGTTCTACCCCCGTTGACCCCCACGCTCCACCCCTGTTGACCCCCACGCCCCACCCCCCACGAGGCTCAAGTCTTGTACACATCCTCTAAATTGGGTCATCGAGATCCAACTCAGCAGGTGTTGCAAACCAGGCCGTCTCGTTCCCATGGTTACGACCACCCCTCCACCCACCATTGTATCCACCATCCACCTCCCTCTCCTCCACCCCGCTTTCCTCCACCTCTCCTGGGCACGACACGTGTCGGCGATCCCCTCACCTGGTGCTGCAGGTACCCTCCACACACACACCTCCATCACCTCCACCACCTGCACCACCTGCACCACCTGCATGGTGTTTCACTTTATAATCCTGTTGTCGCATTGTTCCACAAGAACACAATATTATTTTAAGAAATACACTCGTATATATTACAACTTTTCTGCATAATTTCTTTGTATATTTCTTTGTTAATTTAATTATAAATTCAACGTACTCATTGATTTATACGGAAGCATATTTAATTAATTTTGGAAAAAAATGAATTGGCCTGTTTTCCCGTAATTACGAAATATGTATCTCATAATTACGATACGTAACATTACTTACGTATCACGTAATCACACAATCTTTTCTTGCGATACGCATGTCATAACTACGAGAAATGAAAGCAATACGCTTCCGTAAATGTCAGTATTATTTATTTAGAACAATGCTACGTATGGACCATATGGTTCTGAAATGACTCAAATCATAACTAGTGTCCTGACCCGGCTGAGGAGACTTAGTGTGTCTCTGTATAAGAGACACACTAAGCTTATGCACATGCTCTGCATCTCTGCTATACCTCACGTGCACGTGTATGCATCCTAACACGCTACCTTCCTCCTCGTCCTAACACACAGATGTCGGCCATCTTGTCTTCATTGACCAACTGTCAGTCAGATGAAGACAACAAATACTGTATCTAAATGTTAATGTTGTTAATATTGTTGTTAGTGTTAATATAGAGACGAATGTTCTGTAGACAAGCGTATGTTCTGTTCTATCTGCTTGTTCTGTTTCTGTCTCTGCATCTTCCTGTCTGTTCTGTTTCTGTCTCTGTATCTTCCTGTCTGTTCTGTTTCTGTCTCTGTATCTTCCTGTCTGTTCTGTCTCTGTATCTTCCTGTCTGTTCTGTCTCTGCATCTTCCCGTCTGTTCTGTTTGTCTCTGTATCTTCCTGTCTGTTCTGTCTCTGTATCTTCCTGTCTGTTCTGTCTCTGTATCTTCCTGTCTGTTCTGTCTCTGTATCTTCCTGTCTGTTCTGTCTCTGTCTCTGTATCTTCCTGTCTGTTCTGTATCTTCCTGTCTGTTCTGTCTCTGTATCTTCCTGTCTGTTCTGTTTCTGTTGGAATGTGCGGGGTCAGAATGGACCCTGTGCTCCACTAAAATGGCCTCTTCTGCTCTTCTCCGCTAACTCCTGTAGGGGGCGGCATTCCTCACGGTGTGTTGCCGGAAATGGGGCCGGGGGGGAACGCGGGCGGACTAACCCAGCACGGGCCACGCTGGACGGGCACGCATGACACTGTCCAGCCCCCCACTGACACTACCTTGTTAAGGGGCAAAGCTCTGACTGACACGCCCACGGCTAATGCCGAGGCGAGCGTCGCGGCTAATGCTAACGCTAACTCAGTAGAGTCCCAATATCCCACCACTAAGAGTCCGAACAAAGGCGCCAAACGAGGCAGCGTCACTTGGGCCCCCGAACTGGAGTCGGGATCAGGTTCAGTATCGGATGTGGTCTCAGAAACACCTCTAGCCAAGCCCCTAGCCCCGCCCATAACCACGCCCATAGCCCCGGCCTGCGATGGCGAGGCAGGGGCCACAGGGGGCGGCAGAAAGCCGATAGAAAAGCGTAAGTTCTCTGTAGACGCCTCAGCACAAAGACCCAGGAGAGACTCGACAGGTGAGGACTGGTCAGAGATGGAGAAACATCACACACACACACACACCACACACACACACACACACACACACACACACACACACACACACACACACACACACACACACACACACACACACACACACACCAGTTCTTCTCATAGCCACACCCCAAGGTGTAGAAACTTGTTTTTTGTCTATTTTTCTGTCATTCCTTTAGAGACAATTACAGAAAATGTTGCCTCTCAGTAAATCATTTCAAGAAAGAATCCTGAATCACAAAAAGCTGAATAATGATCATGTCTATAAGTATCTTCAGGTGAGAGTGTTCTTCCAAAGGTAAGTCGCCGTGAAGCTAACTGAGGTTCACCACCACGGCATCGTAGATTGTCCTCTGTCTCACTTCCCCACTATGGGCTGGTTCCTGTGTAGAACACCGCCCCCTATGGGCGGTCACTGCACATAACAACACAGATGATGACATAGCAAGTAGGGCAATGTCATTACAGGAACGAGCCAATCACTGCCTGTCCCTGGAAGAATGGCTCAACCAATCACAACGAGAACTGGACACTCGTGATAAATCATGCATATGAAAACATACAGAGATAGCTGGCCAATACATACACAATACATTTGTCTACCAAAATAAGCACTTAAAACGTTTTTATCTTGTACTTTTTAATGTATTTTAGTGGGACACATATAATGGATGTAATATACATTTTTTGTACCATTCATATTCACATATTCACAGCCAGTTTGAACCCACTGTTGGTTCTGTAATTGAAAACATTGTATACTTGGTTAGCACTAGCTAACTAGCACTAGCAGGAACATGTTAAAGTTGAAGGTACAGTTGTGTTGTGGTTTGATGCTATTCCTTCTGTGATATCACATTTAATGACATCTGATTACCTTTAATGAGGTAATGTGTCATTATTCTGCAGTTATATAAGGGGTATGTTTAGACACATGTACATTAAAACTGTCTAATAGTAAGTTAATACTAGACCAAGCGGAATAATAACGTTGGCGGTAGCTTGAGACTGAAGCTTGAAAACACGTCTAGACCAAGCAGAAAGATCTGGAATGACCCGGTTGGTCAGAACAGAGGTGTCCTTGTGCGTCCAACCATCATCCATATGTATAGGTGTAATGTTAGATATATTGTTAGGGTCAGGAAGGTCTTAATAGTTCCCTCAATGTTCCTCCTATGTCCTCTTAAGCTCACAAACATACTATTTAGTCTTTTAGCAGAGACTTTATCGAAAGTGATTTCTTGAGATCCAGGTCATTAAAGTCCATAGGTAGACTACGGACATCGGGGATCGAACCCACAACCTTTCAGCTGGGAGTCAGACATCCTAGCCACTAGACGAGAGAGACGAGAGCTTCAGTTTCTACTGACCGTCCACAACCTGAGCTGTCTGTTGAAACGCTGTCATGTGACTCTCTGTCCCCTCCCCCCCAGCCTCCCCCGCGCCCCCATTCGGCATCACCGTCCTGGAGTGCGTCCGGGACGCCATGGTGCTGGCGTGGAAGCAGCCCGCCTTTGCCGGCGGTGCCGACATCACCGGCTACTTCGTGGACTACCGCGAGGTCATCGAGGGCGTGGAGGGGCAGTGGCATGAGGCCAACATCCGGGCGGTCAGCGACAGAGCCTACAGGGTGAGTCCCTGTCTCAACCGCTCAGATAGCACGCAACTTCAAAGTAAAGGTCCCCCCCTTGAGAAATAAGAGCTTGTAGATCTATCTTCCACGAATACCACCCCATGTATAGAACCTTTATTGTGAAGTGTCTGCTGTCTTCCTGTGCAGGTGTGTGACCTGAAGGAAAACAGGAAGTACCAGTTTCAGGTGCGTGCGGCCAACATGGCGGGGGTGGGCATCCCCTCGTTGCCTAGCGACACCTTCCTCTGTGAGGAGTGGACCATCGCTGTGCCAGGTGAGCAGGACTATGGTCTCTCTGTAGATGAGGAAGGTTCTCATGAATACACCGGCTGTGGGTTGAGTAAGTAAGTGTAGGGTCTGACCTTTAGCCCCTCCTTCCTCCTGATTGGTCCACAGGGCCACCTCACGATCTCCAGGTGACCGAGGTACGCAGCAGCTCCCTGGTGTTGCTATGGAAACCACCGGTGTACCAGGGTCGCAACGAGGTCAACGGCTTCTACGTGGACATCAAGGAGGCGGAGGCCGCCGAGGAGGCGTGGCGGGGCATCAACGAGAAGGCCACCGGCAGGAAGTACTTCAAGGTGAGGTGACATAACTTCCGCTAGCAATTACCCATCAGCCACCAGGGCCTTTGGTAAGTAGTTCATAGCATGAAGCGTGTTTTGTGTTGCAGATTGAGAACCTGGAGGAAGGGCAGAAGTATGTGTTCCGCGTGCGGGCTCAGAACAAGGCTGGCGTCGGAAAGGCTTCTGAAGTTACAGAACCCACCCTGGCCCAGACAGAACCAGGTAGGAACCCACCCTGGTACCAAACCAGGTAGGAACTAACACTGGCCCAGACTAAACCAGATAGGAACTAACACTGGCCCAGACTAAACCAGATAGGAACCAGTACTAGTCCAACCCAAACCAGGTAACAACTAACTAAACCAGGTAGGACAAAGCTACAACCAACACCAAGGACATTTGTAGTAATAGTACTAGTAGAGGTAGTATCCGTAGTAGTAGCAGTACTACTTCTAGTAGTAATATAACAGTAGAAATACGGTAGTCGTATTTTAATAGTAGTAACAGTGGTATCTGTTGTAATAGAAGTAGTGGGAGCAGTAATAGTAATACAAGTACTATTTGTTATATGGTAGTATTCATACTAGTCATAACAAGAGGTAGAACCCGTGAGTTCATGACAGGATGAGGTTACGTTTCTGTGTTTCAGGTACCAAGGAGATCGTGGTGGATGTAGACGACGATGGTGTGATCTCCCTGAACTTCGAGTGCTCTGAGAAGAGCGCAGACTCCAAATTCATCTGGTCCAAGAACTATGAGGAGATCTGCGACACCTCTCGCCTCACCGTGGAAACCAAGGGAAACAAGTGAGGAAGCTTCAGTTCTCCACGTCTCAACATGTGAATGTTCTCCACCGTACTGAACCTGTTCCTCCCTCCTCCCTCCTACCCCCTACCTCCTACCCCCTACCCCCTACCTCCTACCCCCTACCTCCTACCCCTTACCTGCAGGGCCAAAGCCACCTTCCTCGCCCCTGGTGAGGAAGACGTTGGTATCTACTCCTGTACCGTCACGCAAAGCAACGGCGCCTCCGCCAGCTATGACCTCACAGAGCAAGGTGAGCACGAAGGTTTACAGTCAATTAACCAATAAACCAAGTGACAATCAATTACAACCAATTGTCAATTAACATCAATTGACCAATCTTTCAATCAACGAATGAATTATTGAACCAACCAACATGGAGATCATCAATTAATTATTCAACCAACCAATCTATGACAAACTATTACAATTGATGACATTGGCAGCAGTTTCCGCATGAAACATGATGCATGTTTTATCTTTCCTGAGCTTTTACTTTGATACATCATTATGTCTGTTCTTCTTCTTGTCCTACAGAGCTGAAGAAGCTTCTGGAGACCAGCCATGACCACAAGTTCCCCAGTGAGTGTCCATCGCATGGCCGCTGTCCTCAAAGCTCCATCGATGTTTCACAATACTATATTACTGTTTAGTCATTTAACGCTTTTATCCAAAGTTAATTCAGATACATGTCATTAAGGAGCAGGTAGGGGTTAGGAGACATCTTGCTCTAGGATCCTACAGGTAGGGGTTAGGGGACATCTCTAGGATCTTACAGGTAGGGGTTAGGAGGCATCTTGCTCTAGGATCCTACAGGTAGGGGTTAGGAGACATCTTGCTCTAGGATCCTACAGGTAGGGGTTAGGAGGACATCTTGCTCTAGGATCCTACAGGTAGGGGTTAGGAGACATCTTGCTCTAGGATCCTACAGGTAGGGGTTAGGAGACATCTTGCTCTAGGATCCTACAGGTAGGGGTTAGGAGGCATCTTGCTCTAGGATCCTACAGGTAGGGGTTAGGAGGCACTAATCACTAGATTATCCTGCCTCCTTTCGTCTTAGCAAAGAGAGTTTGTCCTACCTGTCCTCAGGTGTTTGTCTGTGATTTCCTTTCAGTTATTCCCCTGAAGTCTGAGTTGGCCGTGGAGCTGCAGGAGAAGGGGCGTGTTCGCTTCTGGCTGCAGGCAGAGAAGATGTCCGCCAATGGAAAAGTGGATTTTGTGTTTAATGACAACAGTCTGTCTGCAGGAGAGGTCAGTGCACACCACTACCACCCATAGTATTGTTAGTAACACTGTTACTAGTACTATGTTAATCCCAATCTAAGTACTAGTACTATCGTTAGTCCTTATCTAAGTACTAGTATACTATGTTATCTTCATGCGCTGTGTTTCGTCGTCGGTGCAACCGCATTACATATGCCTCATTGAGTATGTATCATTGAGTATGCCTCATTGAGTATGTATCATTGAGTATGCCTCATTGAGTATGTATCATTGAGTATGTATCATTGAGTATGTATCATTGAGTATGCCTCATTGAGTATGTATCATTGAGTATGTATCGTCTATGCGTCCCCATCTTGCAGAAGTACAAGATGAACTTTGACAAGAACACGGGCGTGATCGAGATGCTCATGGAGTCCCTGACCCCGGCGGACGAGGGGACCTACACCTTCCAGCTGCTGGACGGCAAGGCCACCAACCAGTCCAGTCTGGTGCTGATCGGAGACGGTACGTCTTCCCCCTGCTGGGGGGAGGACCTGAGAGATACCTGGAAGTGTTCCTCACTGGGAGGCACTCGGTTGATATTATCTTCTCCTCGGGTGTGGAACCTGCTGAGGAACACTTGAGGTCTTGGCTCCTGCCAGGGTCTTCACTTGGCATGCTAGAGGATAAAGATAAACGTTTATTAAACCCAGGTGGGAAATTCAGGCGTCACAGCAGAAAGTACAGGACATTTTTTCACGTGTATGAAGCAGTACTCTTCTATATTAGAAAATAGCTGAATGTGACGAGGGATTCAAAAAAGAGTGGTGCCTGACTTGGTGCTGAAGCTGCGACACCAGATCAGGAGGAGAGGTGGATCTGTTCACCACCGGTCAGCATCTCATGCTAGTTGTTTTCTGACTCCTTGTTTAGTGTTCAAGGCGCTGCAGAAGGAGTCTGAGTTCCAGATGAAGGAGTGGGTCAGGAAACAAGGTAAATAATAGTATATTGTATATACTAGTATTATATATATATTACTACATCATGTTTATATATCAGTTCATCACATCTAGTAGATGGATGTTCTAAAGTTTCCCTGGTGTTCTCATAGGTCCTCACTTTGTGGAGTACCTGGGATACGAGGTGACTCCAGAATGCTGTGTGATCCTCAAGTGTAAGGTAAGGAGGAGGTTCAGATGGCGGGGGTTAAAGGTCCTCTATTTTACCACCAGGGCTGCATTCCAAAACTTTTCCCCTTCGAGCACCAGCAGTAGCATGATAAAGGATCCCTGATCCCTCCACCAGCAGTAGCATGATAAAGGATCCCTGATCCCGCCACCAGCAGTACCATGATAAAGGATCCCTGATCCCTCCATTGAAGACATTATTATTAGTCACCTAGCGGGTGTGTGTAGTTGGTTAAACCTTCTAGAATCATTGGAAACCATGAAAAATAGTTCTGCGCTCCATTTCCTCGCCAAGGTAGCATTTAGAATGCATTTCCATTGAGTTGCTATGGTTTCCCCAAAGACTCTAGAATGTTTACCGACCCAACTAACCAATAGGGCTGCAAGGTGAATAAGGTCTGTGGCTAATCAATGTCACACCTGGTGATAAAATATGGGCCCTTTAAAAGGTTTCTGCAGTTTAAAGTCAGTGTGTTCATGAACTACCCCCTGCTGTGTGCCCCTGAAGGTGGGGAACATGAAGAAGGACACGGTGGCGTCATGGCAGAAGGACGGCCATGAGATCAAGTCAGACCAGCAGCTCAGCTTCTCAGAAGGAGTGCTGAAGCTGGAGATCGCTCAGGTGAGAGCCGGGGGGGAGATCTGGGAGTTTACTGTAACGCCCTGATTTCAACGGGAGGAGCCAAACAACAATACCTTAGGTAGCTTTGTTTGGCTTAAGTTATTGGAAGACACTCGTGTGTTTTAACTGTGCATACACATAGTGATAGAGAGACGTTAAAACACGTTACATCAAAACCTGTTTGTTAAAAAAAGTACAAAAAGTCACAGCTTTTACACATATTTTATACAGCTCTTTTCTGTCCTTCTATGACCGCTCTACTAAGGTACTCATTATAAATGTATTTGTACTTCATTTTGTTATGTAGTTTTTGTCCGACAAATCACTCTTCATTTCATCCCATTGTTTTAGTGTATGTCAACACGGCATCGTATTTGGCTGGTCTAATATCTAACTCAACAAGACGTAGTAAGATAAGATGCCTCCTTAGCCCTAGATGACCACATAGTCAGCATAACGTAGTGTGTCTTACTAGCTGTCTAGCGCGTCAGGCTAATGCTAGTAGCAGTAGCATATAACCCTCTCACCTGTCCCGTTTCAGCGTGGCTCCCCTGCAGCCGCTGGTTCAGCTGTAGCGGACAAAATCGACGACGCTACATGGAGACAACTTAAAGTTGGCATCCGTTTTCTGTTCACCTGTTCATCTATTCGTTCATCCGTCTGTTTGTTTTGTTCGTTTGTTTGTTGGCTTTTTTGCATTTGCGTCCTCTTATCTGTCCTGCAGCATCCACAGCAGGAGGGAAAAGCCCGGCTTTCCTGTTTACTACTGACCTTTCCTTCACTACTGAATAATTGTCACGATTTCCACGTCCTTGTGGTGACCCCGTGTTGTGACCTCTTCCTCCAGATCTCCAAGAAGGATGCCGGTGTGTACAAGATCGTTCTTCAGGACGACAGAGGAAAGGACTCGTCTACGTTGAATTTGACAGAGCAAGGTAACTCCACCTCTGCATTAAAGAGTAACTCCAGCTCTGCATTAAAGAGTAACTCCACCTCTGCATTAAAGAGTAACTCCACCTCCGCATTAAAGAGTAACTCCACCTCCGCATTAAAGAGTAACTCCACCTCTGCATTAAAGAGTAACTCCACCTCTGCATTAAAGAGTAACTCCACCTCCGCATTAAAGAGTAACTACACACTGGAGCACTTTTGTGAGTTTGCAGCAAACGATAGTCGCCATCGGTAGTAGACATTACATCGAAATCGTGTCTAAATCTCATACTTATCGTACTTATTTTTGCTAATTTAAACAATGTATGCCACAATTAGTATGACGTATTAAATGTAAATTGTCTCTTTTCAAGGTTTCAAGGATCTGATGAATGAAGTTTTCAGTGTAATTGGTAAGAACCGTTTTTTTGTCATTATTATTATTTGTCCTGTTAGTTTTCCCCTGGCTGGTGGTATTAACTCACCTGTCGGCTGTTCTTCTCCAGCTAACTCCTCCACTCCCCTGAAGATCACGAGCACCGACGTGGGAATCCGCCTCTACACCTTCGTCAGCTATTTCAACGACCTGCTCCAAGTCACATGGCACTACAAGTGAGTCATATCACCATTTGGTGGCGCTTGGATCTCCAAAGCGTCTTACTATACCAACCTCTGGGCTGAGTCAAACACCCTAACCCTAGACGTCTATCGGTATGGAGTTCAGGTGGAAGGTTCCACAGCTGAACCAGGAATCAGACAAGTCAAAAACGGTCAAACAAACCGTATTTGCAAACAGATTCCTCCGGTAGCGTGTCCCGGTCTAACCACGACTTCCACTCCTGTGTGTCCTCTGCCAGAGACTCGGCCATCGCCTTCTCGGACCGCATCAAGAGCGGCGTGGTGGGCGAGCAGCTGTGGCTGCAGATCAAGGAGCCCACGGAGAAGGACACGGGGAAGTACGCTATTGAGTTCAACGACGGCAAGGGAGGCCTGCGCCGCACCGTGGAGGTGGCCGGACAAGGTCAGCTGACCCCAGACCCGCTGGAGTCTGTACGGGTTCTTCAGTCTGTACTGCAGTGGTCCCGAACCTTGGTGTCGGGACCCCACTAGATATGCATATTAGGGTCGCGGGGGATTTCTGACTTACAAGCGATAGATATTTGATGATACATTTAAAAATACATTCGAAAGGTTTGAAAGGTCGAGCAAACTTCTACCAATCACTTGTTGGGGTTGCAAAGATTTACACACAAAACAATTGGGTCATGGATCATCTTCTGTACTGGTTCCTGAGTCTGTACTGGATCCTGAGTCTGTACTGGATCCTGAGTCTGTACTGGTTCCTGAGTCTGTACTGGATCCTGAGTCTGTACTGGTTCCTGAGTCTGTACTGGTTCCCGAGTCTGTACTGGATCCTGAGTCTGTACTGGATCCTGAGTCTGTACTGGTTCCTGAGTCTGTACTGGTTCCCGAGTCTGTACTGGATCCCGAGTCCGTACTGGCTCCTGAGTCCGTACTGGATCCTGAGTCCGTACTGGATCCCAGCTCACATATTCTCTTTTGTGTTTCAGCGTTTGACGATGCCGTGGCAGAATTCCAGAGACTCAAGTGAGTGACTCCTTGTGGTTTGATTTGATGCTAAATATGACGTTACTCGTTACTCGTGTCAGCAGGACATCAACTCTAAAATGAACTCATTTTGTCATCTAATCACTTCTTCTACTTTATCTTCACTCCTCAGGGCTGCTGCCATCGCAGAAAGAAGTAAGTCTGTTTATGAAACAGTGCTCACGTTCGGCCCCACCCAACACATGAACATGTGTTCCTAGTGGATGTGTTCCTAGTTCCTGTGTGTTTCTCCCAGGCAGGGCCCGTGTGGCAGGAGGTCTGCCTGACGTGGTCACCATCCAGGAGGGGAAGGTAGGCCACCAAGACAGGCCGGCTACAACCACTCTACAACAGGCTGACAGATCAACAGACAGGCCCCCCCCATCACTACAACAGGCTGACAGATCAACAGACAGGCCCCCCCCATCACTACAACAGGCTGACAGTTCATGGGACATATATTATATATATCTCTTCTTCTATCCTCCTCTCTTTCTCTCAGGCCCTGAACCTGACCTGCAACATCTCCGGTGACCCGGTGCCCGAGGTGACCTGGCTGAAGAACGGCCGGGAGATGGTGTCCGACGACCACTACATCCTCAAGTTCGAGTCGGGGAAGTTCGCCAGCTTCACCATCACCATGGTGAACACAGCCGACTCCGGCAAGTACAGCATCCTGGTGAAGAACAAGTACGGCACAGAGAGCGGAGACTTCACCGTAAGTGTCTTCATACACCAGGAGGAGGGCGGCAGGAAGTAGACGCCCGGCCGGATGACAATCTGTATAGAAGATAGAGAAAACAGAAAGAAACAGGAAAACTAGAGTGTTGAGGATGTGTTATGCAGGTTCTGGGGTTGGACACTCAGAAACTCAATGTATGTGTGTTGAGTTACGATCCGAAAATCTCATTTGGTGCACAATTAGTCTGAGAGCCGTAGTTTATATTTCAATGTATTTGTTTGAAGTTGCTGCAGTGAAGGAAACATATGTAGAATTATCCAGAGGAACAACAAGGTCCTTCAAATATTAGAAACTGCTGAGTCAGAAGAGAGAGAGCACGACGAATTATAGCCCGGCTGTAGACTGGGTGTTTCAAGAGTCTCCTTCCTGTCTGTTCATGTTTGTTTCCTCTCTTCGTCACATCGGATCATCATCATTATCATCATCATCGTCACTGTGCTTTAGTCTTTGTGAATATGACTCCTACCCCTTTCCGACATTATTTATCAAACCCAAAACTTTTAACGTATCATGGTTTGATTATGACATCATTATGACATCATTATGACATCAACGTCACAATGATCAACTCTCTTCTGTCAACGCGATCCCATTGTTTCGTCGAACATCCAATGAAACTCACGGTGACTATGACATCACTGTTAGTCTATCAGCCGATGGTGATTGTCGCATCACTTCCTGTTCTCCTCCTAATAAAAGAGCATGTTTCCTCACCTCCTCCTCTCTCGTCTCACTGTGTTTGTATCCATTGTTACTCCTCTCTCCCTCTACACCATGCACCTCCTAAACCCCTGGAAACCCATCTCCTCCTTTAGTCCTCCTCCACTCCTCGTCTCTCCATAGAGTTTACACCTCCTCCTCCTACTAGTTCTGCAGTTTGGTCTTCCTTCTTCACTCCTCATCTCTCCCTAGTTTAGTCCTCTCCTCCATTCCTCGTCTCTCCATAGAGTTTAAACCACCTCCTCCTCCTCCTCCTAGTCTCTCTGTACTATAGTCTTCCTCCTTCACTCGGACTCTCCCTGCAGAGTTTAGACCTGCTCCTCCACTCCTGATATCTCCACATATTCTTCCTCCTCAGAGTCTATAGAGTTTACACCTCCTTCTCCTTCTCCCAGTCTCACCATAGAGTTTACACCTCCTCCTGCTGCCCCTTTTCATACTCTCTCCATGGTGTTTACACCTCCTCCTCTTAGAGTTTAGACCTGCTCCTCCACTCCTCATATCTCCATAATGTATTCTTCCTCATCCTTCTCCTAGTCTCTCCATATAGTTTACACCTCCTCCTCCTCCACTCCTCATATCTCCATACTGTAAGCAGAGTTTCTTTACTGATAAGAACATTTGTTCATCGTCTCTGTGGGTAAGTTGATAGTCGCTCTCCAGACGACCTGGCAGACGGTGACTTCAGACTCCAGAACCAGGCGTAGTCTTTGACTTGAAGGACACGTTCTCCTCAGATCCACGTGACGGAGGGCGTGGTGGACCTGGGAGGGATGTCCTATCTGACCGACGAGGACGGGAACGTCATATTTGGCCCCTACACGCCGCTACCGAAGAAGAAGACGCCGGCTAGAGCGGGAACCAAGCAGAAACCACACGGTGAGGTCAGAGGTCAGGCTGGGTCAGAACGTCAGGAGGCTCATCGGGAGGAATCTGAAACTGGAAAATACCTTGTACGGTATTAATAATAAATAGAGGCTCATTCTCAGGGAGATATGTGGAGACACGTGGTTCAGAGACTTCAACCTAAAAGCCACTTGTGGTCCATTACCTGCTGTTATTAACATCCATTACCGTCTTCCGCTGTAGACTTGGCGGTACCAAAGACCCCGCCTCCCGCCAAACAAGTTGCGGGCGGAGAGAAGGTTGAGCGGGGAAAGGAGGCGGGGAAGACCGTGACGGAGGCTACCTCTGGAGCAGGAACCAGGAACACGCCGGAGCAGCCACGACACCCCGACAGACAGCTCCACCACCACGCCGCATCGCCCTCCGAGTCACACTAGCACGCGGCGTTATCTAGCGCTCACGTCAACACGGTTGGCAGCACGCGTGTGTTCAGTTCCCCGGTTCCCAGTTCCCCCCATTCCCAACACGTGAATACAGATGGACAGAAAGCAACGGTCCAGACAGGACAGCGTTTCTCTCTGGGTCCTCCCCTGACCCCTGACCCCTGACCCCTGACCTAACAGGTCCTCCCCTGACCCCTGACCTACTAGGTCAGGGGTCAGAGGAGGACCCTGAGGGCCCTGAGGTTTAAACTCACTCAGAAAGGGGTGATCCTGTTAAGGATAGCAGTAGGGTCTCCCTCCTGACGTGTTGCTGTCGTGGTAATACATTATGTTTTCACGTTAATATTTGGGTGTTCGGTTGAGATTTAGCTATAAAGTTTGTAACTGGTTGAGGTATAACATGAAGGATGGTTAAGTTTAGGTGTAAAGCTCGACATGGTGAAGTTGTTAAGATATATATCTAGATATGAGGTTAGAGATGGTTCATAAGAGAGGGTTAGTTCAGTGTGCTACCAGGTGGGTCTGTTTCATCTCTCCCCTAGCGTCAGTGTTTCTCATTAAAACCAGTATTCTATCGTTAGATTTGACGTGAGTGTGTGGATTTAACTTCACGTATTATTGTATTATGACATTATTGTGATCACGTAGACCAGTGTGAAATATGTACGGTTGCTAAAACCAGTAGCGAATCACTCGATCTCTTCCAGGTTATCCTTCACAGTCCAGTAATAATCAAGTTATAATCTAAAGTGTGTTTTCTCTTACTGATGTGTTTGTATGGGTGTGGTTGATCACAGTTGCCTTAATAAAGAGGGTGTAACACCGTTCAGTTGGTTATAACTACGTCAGGAAGTGACAGGGATAAGGCGGGCCTGGGGCCTTAATAAAGAGGGTGTAACACCGTTCAGTTGGTTATAACTACGTCAGGAAGTGACAGGGATAAGGCGGGCCTGGGGCCGCAGGTTCCTGGCTGAACAAACTGGACATAGTTGCGGTGAAGCAGGGCAGAATGGATTCCCAGCAAGGATTAAATATTGCGACAGGAACAGAACAAAAAGAGCAGAGGAGGAAAAAAGCATGTGTTGAACCTAAAACTCCACCTTTTGTAATCCATAAACTATGATTCAATAACCCATGAACACACAGTTAAAAAACGGTTTTACTTAAAGACTACGGTTTTAATGTAACATCCAAAACTAGACCAGTGGTCCTGAGGCCAGTAAGTCTTCAGCTTGTTCAATATGAGTTTAAAGAGAGACGCTGGTGTTGTTTACTGATAAGGTTGACCTGTTCTCTCATAGTTTCCCTCCCTGGTCTTTGTGAGGTTCATGAATATTGTAGGAGCTCTGTTTAGACATGGCTGGGGTTGGTTACACAGTCCACAGTCTATTCTCCAGACTCCTACTCGCTATATTTGATATCGAGAACAAAAACACATTTTCATATCGTCTGGTACGACGTGATGTCATCCTCACCTGAAACTTGACATACGGTTGCGTGTCTAAATGATAAATAAATACAGCCAAGCCTACTTCTGCCTTCAAGAATGATATGGATCATTTATTTATGGATTTATACTGTCGCCTCAGTTCTGGCTGTGTAATATAATGTAATAATGTAATAATATAATATAATAATGTAATATTATAATGTAATATAATGTAATAATATTATGTAATAATGTAATATTATAATGTAATAATATAATGTAATAATATAATGTAATAATGTAATATTATAATGTAATAATATAATGTAATAGTATAATGTAATAATATAATATAATGTAATAATATAACGTAATAATGTAATAGTATAATGTATAATAATGTAGTCACGTGGCGTAGAGGAGCGCTGGTCACGTGGCGTAGAGGAGCGCTGGTCACGTGTCCGGCGGAGCGGCGGGAGAGCGGAGCTGACGCTGCCGCTGTAGAGAGAGGATCCTGAATTGCAGCGTTATCCCGGTCTACCGGTCTCTTACTTCCTATCAGCTGTGTACGCCAGTTACACAGTACCCGGGCCGCAGCGAGAAGAAGAATAAGAACACGGCAAGAACAACAACAATAAAGACAAGGAGAATAAATATGGAGTTTTGACGACAAAGTAGACAAAGCAATATCACAAACATGTAACGGAAACGGATATCCCTTTACCAGAAGTCCCCTCCCTCTCTCTCGCCGCTAAACCCATGTAACTGAAAGGCCCGCCCCCTCCCTCGCACATAACGCTCATTCGGGGCATCCCGGTCCGTCGGTCGAGGAGGACGCCGGGACGAGGAGGTGACTGATGGCTCCCGGCGACGACGGACAAACACGACCGCGTCTCAACGTTTCAGAAGGTAAGCGTGTCAGGGTTCAGCTCATAAGGGTTCAGCTCATAAGGGTTCAGCTCATAGGAGCTCGGCACGGTATCCGTTATTATTATCATCGCGTTATTTACCGGCCGCGCGTCGCCTACCTGTCTGTCGCCTACCTGTCTGTCGCCTACCTGTCTGTCTTCACTGCGGGCGGTGTGAAGTAGCAGGGACCACACAAGGCTCATAAACACCCTTATATTCCTTATCTTATCATATATTATCATATCTTATATCTTATCTTATCTTATCTTATTCCTTATCAACCGTTCATTATCTGGCAGAACGAGTCCCTACGAGGTCCAGAAGGACGGGACCGGGTTTAAAACCCTACGAGGTCCAGCAGGACGGGACCGAGACACCGGGTTTAAAACCCTGAAGACGCCGGTCGACGTGTAGCCTACCGGGGAAAGTGGACCCGGACAGGCAGACAGACAGACAGAGAGACAGACAGACAGAGAGACAGCCAGCC
>OOFB01021680.1:9283-20228 GCA_900323305.1 Trachyrincus murrayi
CCAAAACTTTTTATAAAAGTTATCCACGTCAATGTAACTGCAGAAGAACAAGCCTTTCAGGTACCTCCTCCATACCCCACTACGATGAATGCCAGGTCGTAGTCACACACACACACACAAACAGAGAATAATGTAGAGAAATAAGAAGCAAAGTTAAAAAAAACACACGCCGTCTCTTCACACACACACACACACACACACACACACACACACACACACAGAGAGAGACAGTGTTGTGCATGAACGCGCTAAAAGAGTACTGCAACCGCAACCGGCATGGCTAGTGAAACAACTGGCATGGCTAGTGAAACAACTGGCATGGCTAGTGAAACAACCAGTATGGCTAGTGAAACCGCTGCATAATTTGGTTCATGCAGGCTAAATACAATTTCCATTGCATCTACAGTATACCTTCACTGCACCTCTTTTTTTTTCCACTTTCTGCATAATATGACATTGTTTAAGTGGTAAAACATATACTCACATTGTTTTTTCTTGGCTTTTAAAAGCAATCTTGATTCTATAGTAGCATAGAGTAATTCATTTAGTTTGGGAAGTGGGCAGTGGCAATGATTAGGGGCGGGGGGTGGATGGTAGGAGGAGGTTCTACTGAAAAACAATATAATAAAAAAAAACGGAAGAAATGAACGTGATCTAGTTCATTTTAATCTGTGTGTACTGAACTTTGAGCTAGCTCTTGTGAAGTGTGAACTTGCACAACACTGCACACAGACACACACACACACATGCGCGCACACACACACCATCATCCATGGTGCATCCATCTGGGGATATATTAGATGAATTCATGTTTGTGTGTGTGTGTGTGTGTGTGTGTGTGTGTGTGTGTCAAGTAATTCTAATGACGTCGTCCTTGTGTCCCAAACAGTGCCCGCCACGTCGCAAATCACCATCTCAGAGGCCCTGTCCAGCACCTCCATCAGGTTCCAGTGGTCCGCCGTGGCCGGAGCAGAGAGGTACTTCCTGATTGTGGAGCTGTTTTCCCTGTCGCCACAGGGGCAATCGTCGCAGCAGGTCTACAACGGCAGCTTCACCTCCTTGACGGGACAAGTGGACGGGCTGAACGCTTCCACGAGATACAACTGCTACGTCTACCCTTACAACAGTGCCGGCTACGGGGCCAAGAGTGGGAGCAAGATAGTCACAACACGTATGTCCATGTTGTTGTTGTTGTTGTTGTTGTTGTTTTACTTAAATGTAGAAATAACAAAAAAACGAAAATCATTCACGTGAGTGCAAGGGTTTCCAGTTTGATGTTTCAAAATGGATTGAAAAAAACAACAATATCATTAAAAGAATCATACTGGCAACACAAGTGTACGCAGGGAGTTTAAACCCAACCCCGGTGTTTCTCTGCAGTGGTACAGCCGCCCACAGGTGTGACGCTGGTGTCCACGGGAAAGAGCACGGCCAAGGTGACGTGGGACCCCGTGAACAAGGTGCTGCAGTACCGGGTGGCGGTCAGTGACAGGGAAGACCCCAGCATCCCCCCTGTCTACAGAATCACCCCGTTAACCTCCATGGACATCGCCAATCTGGAGCCCTGCTCCAACTACACGGTGGGCGTGTCGTCGGTCAACAGTTTCCTCATTGCCGGGGAACCTGCAAATGTCTTTCACACTACTGATAGTGAGTAGTACCTACAAGAACCCCCCCCCCCCCCACGTCAACAATACCAACATAAGATAAGATAAGATAAGACTTTATTTATCCCGAAGGAAATTGAAATGCCAACAGCTCAAGGTAAAGACAAAAGGAAAGTAAGGATAAACAGACCCATCACCATTGCGAAACGTGTCTCTCATGTTCTTTTCTCTCTCATTCAGCCATTATGCCGGTGTCGACGGTGCAGGCGGACTACAGTTGTGCGAGTGGCATGGCGACGGTCAACTGGGAGTCGGTTTTCGGGGCCAACTCCTACAGGGCCACCGCCTTTGACCGCAATGGCACTGGTCTGAGCTGCAATTCTTCGTCCACGACCTGTCAAATCACCAATCTCAGGTGTGGGACGGCGTACACGGTGCTGGTCACGGCCCTCTCGGACGACTGCCAGAGCGTCTCCAACGTCTCCAGGCAGTTTGAGACAGGTGAGAGGTCATGTGGTCGGGTGTGGCGTCTGGTCTTTTACTCAAGTGGGACATTGCCTTATCGCGCCCTTTGTTCCCCTTTCATTTGATCTGTCTTGTTTCAGTTGATCTAAGGAAATGCTATTGAGCCATGAGCTGGTGGGGGGCTTTCCTGACAGCCTTTTGTATGGAAGTAGTTATCTCAAAGGTCAGCTCTTGTATCGGCCTGGCCTGTGAAAAAGATTCAGGAGACACACACTGTACACCAGAGTGATCTGATCCTGTTTTCTGATGACACAATTAGGCACGTGTTACATTTCTGTAGAATCCATAGCAGTGCACACAGAAGTGCATTTATAGCACATGAACATGTAGACACAGAAGCATGTCTCAGTATTGTTTAGATGCTGTTTTGGCGGAATTTCAAATCAAAGAGGTTTGTCCACGGATACTCGACAGTATCAAAGTTGTGTCTATTCTATTCTATTTGTCTATTCTAAAGTATGTAAATTCTAGTATTTATACATGGCTACTAAGGGCATACTTCTATTTCCTTACTTTTCTCCTTCATAGCTTCATAGAATTCTTATCCTCACAGATTTGTGAAGAATTATTTCCAACAATTTTCTCTGTTCTCTGTCACCCCCCCAAAAGTCCCCTGTGCTCCCGTCGGTCGCCAGATATACCGGGAGTGTGGCAGCAATGCCATTATCTTCAGCTGGCAGCCCACCAACAACACCCAATACTACGTGGCCACATCTACGGACAACACTGGCAAGACGCTGCACTGTCGGACCACAGAGACTGCCTGCTTTTTCACCGACAGTCAATGCGGTCAGACCTACCAGTACACCGTGTACGCCATCAGCACGTGTAACAGCGAAGTCAGCCCGCCCGAGTTTGTCGACACATGTGAGTAGTTGAGTGAGCGATTTTGGTTTATTTCCCTGGTCAGTGGGTTTTTGACAAAAAAGACTATTTGCTATTTCATTATTAACTGTTTTGTCATTTAGCACTAAGCACTTTTATCCAAGTGGCATTCAGTGAGTTCAGATACATGGCATTAAGGAGCAGGTAGGGGATAGGGCATCATGCTCAAGGCTGCCTACAGGTAGACCGCGGACATTGGGGATGAAACCCAGCGAGAATACTATCCTGGCCCCCGATGGTGGACAAAGAGACAAAGAGACAAAGAGAAAATGTGTCGGTGCCATGTGGCACTAAACCTCCCCTTTTCCCTCCCCGCCAGCTCCTTGTCTGCCGACGACCGTGAAGACCACATTGAACTGCCAGACTCAGTTGCTGAGCGCCACCTGGGACAGCGTGGCCGGTGCTGTGGACTACGTGGTTGAGGCTTCGGGCAACAACGGCGACCAGTACAACTGCAGCTCTTCCAACAACAGCTGTGCCCTGGCTGCCCTTCCGTGCGGGGAACACCTCAGCGTGTGGATCACCGCCTCCAACAACGACTGCTCCACCAACCGAGTGCTGGGAGAGGCGGCCGAGACCGGTAAGCACTGGGAGTTGGTGCCGTGGTGAGAGAGAGCCAGAGGGTCCGTGGCATGGGGAGGTTTGGCCCCCCTCCGATGCAGACTCGTTTATCATGCCGTTAGACGAAGGGACATCTCTGGCTTATTGTTGCTAATCTTCCTCTCCTCACTCGCCATCCCCTCTATTCCCTCCCTCTCATCATCATTGTGTCTGTAGTCCCCTGCTCCCCCTCCAACGTGTCGGCGATAGTGGACTGCAGCCTGGACTCCGCTAGGGTTAACTGGACGGTGGGCAGAGGGGCCGTGTTCTACATCGCTATCGCCAACCACGAGGATGGATCCCAGCGCAGCTGCACTTCATTGGGCACCAACTGCCTCGTCGAAGGCCTCAGCTGTGGGCAGAATTACACTGTCAGCGTCACCGCCACTAACCTCAAGTGCAACAGCTCCGTCAGTGCCGAGGTCGCAATAACCACCGGTAGGCCCCGCAGCTAGGCAGGGGTTTGTACAGCCTTGACATCAGCAATAGCGGATTGGACATTGGGTCTTGATTAAACATGTGACATAGATTTGAACCCTCTTTCCGTTCTCAACGTACTTACTAATCCTTGGCATATGAATTAGTTGGATGATAAAATACAATCGATATGTTTATATGTAACCGGTATAATGCCCTTCACTAGTAAGTGAAGGCAGTGAACCGACATCACACAAACATCTTCTTCGTCTCCTTGCCTGTCCTCCAGCGCCGTGTGCTCCACAGCCCGTCCAGGCGATGATAGACTGCGAGGCCAACACTGCTCTCATAGAGTGGCAGAACCATCAGCCTACAGGCAACTTCACAGCCTTGCTGGTGGACCAGAGAGGGCACCAGCTCAACTGCACCAGCAACACGGTCAACAGCTGCCAGATCTCCGCTATGCCCTGTGGACGGATGTACAATGCCACAGTCACCTATGACGATGGAAGCTGTCCCGTGACCTCCACGGCTATCAGCATGCACTCTGGTACATATGACCACCTTCTTGCCGTGGTTTCTTCTTTCTTAACTGGTGGACCGAATAGTCATAGAGTCGAAGTTGAGCAATGGCTACTTAATAGCAAGGGCATCAGCCTCATGCTCACGTCTATCGGTTTGATTCCGAAGCATGAATTTACCTTTTGAATATTCGTACAGATTGATGTGTGGTTGTGATCGGTTGTGGTTGTTTTGAATAAAAAAATCAAAACCTTCCCCATCCAACCTTCCTGCTCCCCCCTACAGTCCCCTGTAGACCAGAGGATGTGCGGACAAGCATCTCCTGCAGTACAGGCGAGCTCACGGTCTCCTGGGGCGACTCCATGCCTGCACAGAACTACAGCGCCACCATCACCTCCGTGGCAACGGGTCAGCAGGTGCACTGCAACTCCACGGAGATGCAGTGCACCCAGGGCGGCTTGGCCTGTGGCAGCGTCTACTCCATCACCATCTCCTCCGTCCACGGAAGCTGCTTCAGCTTTCCAAGCGTCGATGTCAGCGTGCAAACAGGTTGGACACCCAGCTTGTAGCCTAGCAGAAGCTCATACTATATGTCAATTGAAACCGTTTTCTCTGTGTGTTTTTTTTCTCCTCCAGTGCCATGTGTGCCCACCAACGTCACAGCCACACAGACATGTGGCCACACGTCTGTCCCGGTCGCCTGGCTCGCCAGCCTGGGTGCTGTTAACTACACTGCCTTCGCTGTGAGCAGCATGGGCCAGAGGACAGAGTGCTCCGCCACCGGAACCTCTTGCGTCCTCCAGAACTTCCTCCGGTGCGGCCAGGTGTACACCATCGGCGTTGTGGCTGTCGATGACAACTGTACCAGCCAAGAGAGCCAGACTGTCTCTTTGTCCACAGGTAATATACCCAATATATAGGACTTCAACCGCTACTGGTGATGGATTGGATATTCATAGCATCTATGTGTGGTTCTGCCATTGTTATTATAATCTAATTGAATAAATTGAATATCCATCATCTTTTCCTCCCCAGTCCCATGTACTCCAGTCAACATCTCTAGCCAGTTCAACTGCTCCACTAGCACTGCCCAGTTGTCCTGGTCCCCCAGCACCAATGCAGTCACCTACACAGCTAAAGCCACAGGACCTGCAGGGGAGACCCTGTCCTGTAACAGCTCCAGCCCAGGCTGCCTGCTGAGCAGCCTGGGCTGTGGCCGAGCGTATAACCTCACTGTGGCTGCCTCCGATGGTACCTGTTCCAGCCCCTACAGCACCCACGTCAGGCAAGACTCAGGTACTGATTCGACGCCAATGCTTGAGTTTCTGAAAGGTGAACCAATCACTGCCGGAGTTTTTGTATTATGTCACATTAAAGGGACATAAGACATAAGATGATGAGCTCTGTTTATTGTTCATGTATTGTATGCTTACTTTATGTGTTCCTGTCAGTTCACACAACACACAACATAACTTTAATATTTGACTTTCCACTCCCCAGTTCCCTGTGCCCCACTGAATGTCAGCGGCACTCTGATGTGTGCCAACCGCTCAGCCCTGGTAAGCTGGGTGGGAAGCCCCAGTGCGACTGCATACACCGTGGGGGCGCTGGGCCAGGACGGACATACACTACAGTGCCACAGCAACAGCACCAGCTGCCTGCTGGACCGCATGCGCTGTGGCCAGAGCTATGACATCACAGTCGTTCCGTATGCCGAGTCGTGCGTTGGTATCCCCAGCGCGACATACATGTTTAGCGCAGGTACGTAGAAGACACAACTTGTACCCTTGGTTTGATAGTTTTTAATTGTGAAAAAAGAACTACACGATTCAACTAACAATCATGAAGATATGCCTGACATTTAAAAAAAACGTTTCCTTTCTCATATCTTTCCAGGTCTTTGCCCTCCAGACAACATCACTGTATCCCCACAGTGTACAGGCAGCACAGTCTCCTGGTCCCTGCTTCCAGGGGCAGAAATGTATGTAGCGACGGCGACAGGAAATGACGGACACACTCACAACTGCAGCTCCAACGGCACAGACAGCTCGTGCTCCTTCACCGACCTACACTGCGGCGCAAACTACACCGTCACCGTAGCAACCATTGACAGGAGTTGCCAGAGTGCTCCCAGTTCACCGGTAGCACAGAGAACAGGTGCGAGAGAGAGTGGAGCGTTTCCCGAGTTTGAATGGCTAGAGTCGCGAGCTGTAGTAGTTAATACTAACACTTTATCGATGTCATGTGAACGCACACGTTTTTCCCTCTCCCAGCTCTGTGTCCACCGACGAACTTGAGCGGAGAGGTCACCTGTGGGCCCCACACCCCGATCGCGGTTCAGGTCACGTGGGATGCGAGCCAGGTGTCTGGGGCCACATACACCATATATTCTGAGGTGGTAGGGGTCCCTGGATCCATTTCTATGTACAGTACCACCAACACCACTTTCCCCATCACTGGCCTGCAATGTGGACAGAGGCACTCTATCCATGTTAGAGCAAAGGACGGGAACTGCACCAGCATGGAGAGCCCAGCCATAGAAGTAGCCACGGGTAGGACAGGATTCAGCACCCTATAGTGTCTTACAGCATTGAATTTAAAATGATATCCAAAAAACTAAAGGTAATCAGTTAAACATTATGAATTGAAAAATTGGCATTCCTGCCAATTTGGCTGATTGTTTGAGCGGGTCTTAAAGAAGGCAAAATATATTTATACAGTTAATAACATTGTCGAGTGTCTTCCCAGAATGGCTACTAAACTGATTTTCTGCCTATATCAACTCACTTGACCGTATCATTTTTCGACATGTATTATACAAAGAAACTCAAACACATCAAACGTACTTTACTCTTTAGCTCCCTGCCAGCCTACCAATCTAACAGCCTATGTGAGCTGTGGGACGAGCATGGGCAACTTCTCCTGGTCGGAGACCCATGGGGCAGATTTCTACACAGTGGAAGTGAGTGGCGATGACGGTCACGTCGAGTCCTGCACCTCCAACGACACTTCCTGTGCCGTGAGACTCCACTGTGGTCGCTCGTACTCTGCTAGTCTGGTGGCGTCCGCCGGGGGCTGCAACAGCTCAAAGCATGCAGCCGTTCATTTTGACTCTGGTGAGATATGGCCAGCAAAGCTTTAAGACACACACACACACCACACACACATGCCTGCACGAAATCACTCCAACAGAAAGACATAAGATATTATTGCCAGATGCATATCTGCACGGAAAGATGAATAAAACCATGCACATAACCGATAATAATTTAGGAGGTTGTAGATGAGAAGTTTCCTCATGTGGTCAATGTTGTTTCAACTTTGTTTTGGATTAAGGTTTGGGCATATGTTTAAGTGTATACAATTCTCTTCTAGCACCATGTCTGCCAGAAAATGTGTTGGCAGTACTGAACTGTACCACCAACTCAATGATGGTGAGTTGGCAAGAGACCCCAGGCTCAGACAACTACACGGCTCTGGCTATCGGCAGTGATGGTCACAGGGTTTCCTGTAACACCACCTCCAACTCCTGCTCGGTCCAAGACCTGCAGTGTGGTCTAACGTATGCGGTGGTTGTCATGTCCTCCTTCACCCAATGTGATATCATTGCTGGCTGCGACTATCAGGTCCAATCTGGTGGGTGCAACTGAGTGTCTTCTCGCTGATAGCATCACTTGGACTTATGAATAATTAAATAAAACTGAAGCATGTCTTTCTTAATTTTTACCCCTCCATAGCTCCCTGTAAACCTGAGCACACCAATGTTGACCTGAACTGTAGCAGCAACATGGTCACTGTAAAGTGGGATCACTCCAGCACAGCTCAGAACTACACTGTTAGAGCCACCCATGCGTCTGGTATGAACTCCACCTGTAGCTCCAGCGAGTGCAGCTGTTCCTTCTTGGACCTGAGCTGTGGAGAACTCTATACCTTCACTGTGACCGGACACACTAATGTGTGCATGAGCGAAATGACCACACCTATAGAAAGACTCACTGGTAGGCTATACAGCTGAGCATATTTTTAACCGTATTGTATTGCTAGGGCCTCCTGTTTTGACATTGCCTCTTTCCTTACCGTTCCATCCAGCCCTATGTCCTCCCATCAACGTATCAGCCAATCTGGACTGTGGTGTGGGTGAGGCCTTGGTCACCTGGAGCAGTGCAACCGGAGCCACAGCCTACAGTGTTGAGGGAAACAGCACCAATGGACACAGCTCCTCCTGTAGTAGCAGTGGCTTGTCCTGTAACCTCAACGACCTGGTCTGTGGGGAGGAATACACAGTGGTCGTCATGGCAATGGATACCGGCTGTCCTGGACCCGCCAGTGTCCCAGTAAATCTAACTACAAGTAAATACTTGGTTTTACAAATACTTTATAGTTTATTCCAGTACTGATTCTGAAATCAGTAGGGTAAAGTTGTTAAAGGGGAACTTTGCCGCTTTTCAACCGGCTTTGTAGAATTTAAATGTGGGGTGTATATGCAAATTAACAATGCTTACCCTTCCTCTATGACTGCAGTAGTTTTTCTGATGACTGGAGCAATTTTTTTAATAGTTTTTCGCACTATATCCCTAATGCAGATTGATAGAGATAAGGTTGAAAATCTGCAAAGTTATCCTTTAATAATATAATATATTCACATCCTTCTGCGGAGACCTTTCCGCCAATCCTTACCTTGATACACCATTTAAACTGTCTTTCACTTTGATGCATTGTGTCCAGAGATAGGAAACCATTTGTTAATATCATGTTCACATCCTTCTTCGAATCCCTAGGTCCCTGTATTCCCCAGGCAGTGGTCGCCAATGTAGAATGTAACTCTAGTATTGGCTCAGTTAGTTGGACTGCCAGCAACAGAAATGAGACATACGTCGCTGTGGCAACGGGACTTGATGGCCACACCCACCAGTGTAACACAACTAACAGCTCCTGCACCATGGATGACCTACACTGTGGTGAGGAGTACACTGTCCAAGTGATGGCAGGAAATGGCAACTGCACCAGTCTGCCAAGCATCGGCTCTGTCATTCATACGGGTACGAGTCCTTTCAACCAATCCTTACCTTGATACACCATTTAAACTGTCTTTCACTTCGATGCATGGTTTCCAGAGATAGGAACGCAATTGTTAATATCATGTTCACATCCTTCTTCGAATCCCTAGGTCCCTGTATTCCTCAGGCAGTGGTCGCCAATGTAGAATGTAACTCTAGTATTGGCTCAGTTAGTTGGACTGCCAGCAACAGAAATGAGACATACGTCGCTGTGGCAACGGGACTTGATGGCCACACCCACCAGTGTAACACAACTAACAGCTCCTGCACCATGGATGACCTACACTGTGGTGAGGAATATACTGTCCAAGTGATGGCAAGAAATGGCAACTGCATCGGTCTGCCAAGCATCGGCTCTGTCATTCATACGGGTATGAGACCTTTCCAATGATCTTTATTCTCCTATCCCCTATCAATTTAGATCGGGAGAAGTTTTGTCATTCATGCAATGTAGGTTCTATCAAATGAATGCACCATCTTTATTTATTCCAGATCCCTGTGTGTTCTGTCCATGAACAACAACAGAATACAACAAATCTGTTCAGGTCCCAACTCTGTAATTTTATGAATTAATTTATTCCAACCATTTTCTTTTTTTTACTCTCCAGCTCCCTGCCAACCACAGGGAATCAGTGGCAGCCTGGATTGTGTGACCAATTCAGCCTGGATATCGTGGAATTCAAGCGAAGGGGCCGAGAGCTACACAGTGATGTCCGTGGGTGATGGCGACCATACATTAAACTGTACCACCTCTACAATCACCACATGTGAGGTGCTTGACCTGGTGTGTGGTGCCCAGTATAATTTCAGCGTATTCGCTACCAACAGTCATTGCGACAGTATGCCCAGCACTGCCATCGAACTAGAGACAGGTACGACCAAACCACTTGCTCATTTTTGAATGATCAATGACTTGAATCCGATCCATGACAATAAGCCATGAATGCTTCCTGTATCTCACTCTGTGTTATATAATGGTGCGTATTCCATCATATTATTTCTATTGTCATATCGGTTTTTTTATTTTGTGATCCCTTGAAAACAGTTTTATTCATTGGGTTTAACCTAGTCTCAAAAATCGGACTTTAGATTAATATCTTTAATCTAAAGTCTGATGGCTGACGAGCTCAAATCTTTCTTTCGACCATCATGTTGCTGGAGGCGGGGATCTGTACGAGCGTACTTGGGGACCACAAACTCCGCCAGCGTGTGCACACACCCGTGCGAGGGCTAAAACGTGCGAGAGTACTACTACCTTGCGACTACCAGTGCTTCGATGGTACACGCCTGCGAGGGCCGACCCCGCGAGGACACCCCCAATCAATATGAATA